>VWZG01012283.1:6619-17706 GCA_013396735.1 Grallaria varia
AAAAAAAACAAGAAAACTCGCAGCAGAAAGAGCAGCCTCCATCCACGGGTTCCGTCTTTTTCCCCCTCCGCCGAAGAAGTGAAGTGAAGGAGCAAAAACCACTCCCCAAACAAAAAAACAAAGGAACTGTTCTTAGAGCCATCAAGGTGGAATTTCGGATCATTATCTAGGTGGAGGCAGTGTCACCCCCCCCAAAAGTTCGTGTTAACAGGAAAGGAAGGAAAAAATCCTAACAAAATCCAAACTGTAACACAAATGTGATATAAAATAATTCTGTTTGGCAGATTTCTTACTCAGGTTGTCCATTTTATATATAAGCAGAAGGCACATATTTTTCAGCTGAATCTTGGAAAAAAAATAAAATATACTGCTGATAAAGATGTGGCTATAATGTGATACATACTGCAGGTATTTTTATTTTTTTTTAATATAATGTGGCAGATTAAGAGGATCAAGAGGAAGATTCTGAATGTGAAAATCCACTGGCATGGAAAGCTTGTAGGGAAAACAGTTTGGATTTGTTGTATTGTTGGACCAATCCTCAGTACACCCAAGTGAGATATCCAGAAGCATCCTTTGTCTGATTTTTGGACCACTGAAAACAGTGATGTGGGTGGAACTGTTAGACCTTTCTTCACTGAAGGAATATAAATCTTCTTGCTGAACATTACATAGAACTTACATGCCTAAAATCTGTAATAGAGAGGAAATTGCCAAAGAGTTTGAACTCTTCCACTATAGTGGATAATGCTGGGGGTTCTGCAAGGTGCTGCATCTTGGCTCATCCTTCTAGGGTGCCAGGAGTCCAACTAGGAGTCTGGATAATCCAGAATATTACAGTCCATTTCTTTTCATCTTCTTGGTGATATGTGATCACAGTAAGGCATGCCATAAGGCATGAATGTAAAATAGCTCAGAGAAAAGAAAAAAAAAAAAAAAAAAAGAGGGCAAGGTGTTTAATTTCTAGCCAAAGCAAATGATTTTGAAGTCCTAGATTACTGTTCTGTGATAAGAATTTTTTCCATTCAGATTCAGATGAGAGAGAACACTTCTGTCCTTGATAGTACTCTTTAATCTAATAAAGGCATTAGTGCCCCTTTCCAGTCTCTCAAGCTTGAATGAATTTTTCAGTGTATTTTTAATAGTAGATTTTCACCCTGGATGAGTTACGTCTTCTTTAACACAGGTGATTCTCTAGTTGTCTTCAACAGAAATTTGTTTGTATAGCTCATGAAAGCTGCTTGATGTTGGCAACACATTTTGTGTGTTTTGCTGATTCTGTAACAATTGTTACGCTAGTTTACACAAGCATCCTATTGACTGGACATGGCACACCAGAAAGTAAATGCTGGGCCAGATTCTCTGCTGTGCTGAAGTATGCCTTAGGGTCTCATCTGTGTTACTGGCAAATGACCTTTCTTTGATGTTTCAGGCTCGCCATGGACATCAAATCAAAAGACAAAGGAGCTGAGGGGACCTTTTCTTTGCTGAAGAGTGATGTGTGCAATTCTGCTTTTTTTCCCCATCCTGGAGAAGGGGATGATGGAATTCAGCAGTTAATAAGATAGATTCCAGCCTGTCCATGCAATCTCCAGGATCTCTTCTGTAATAAATCATATTATAATCACAAGGACAAAAGGTTGCGAGTTGGTTTTCTTTTGGTTTGTTGGTTTTGGTTTTTTGCCTAGGTTGTTGTTCTGGGAGGATTTGTTTATTTGTGGGGTTTTGTTACGGTTTGGTTTGGGTTTTTCTTTTTCTTTTCGTGGGTTTTGTATTTGCTTTTTTGATTTGTTTTGTTTTGTTTTTTTAAGGAGTGGTTTTTTTCACTTCACCTATTGCCTCATCCAGAACAGACCCTGATCTACACTGAAGTCTGAAAGGACTGATAATTTTTTAATCACCTTTCATTCTGCCTTCCTGTTTTGTCCTATCTGATTGTTTTTATAGTACAGTTTACATATTCTCATTAGAACGCAGGGACTCAGACCTCTTCCTCTTTCTTTATTTTTGAAGGAAAAGCCTCCCACTGTACATTTCTCAGCCCCTAATTCATCCTGTTCAAAGGAGTGAAACCTTTAGGAGAAAATCTTTCAAATTTTGGATGAAAGAAGCCCTAGGTAGAGGCCTGGGGCTAATATTGCCTCCACAGTCTTCAACAAGAATTAAAAACATGCATTTATTCTGACTTTAAAACACTAACTAATAGCAAATAGATTTGAAATTTTGTGAATATTGAATATAAGGAAACTTTAGTCTGCATTTCAAACTATATATCCATTTGAAGGTCTAGAAAATAGATATTTCATATCTGAATTTGCCCAAAGAGATGAGACATTGATGAAGATTTCCAGCTATACATTTAGTACTTTTCACTCTGTAAAAGATACTATGTTTATGGTGATCAGCCATTATATGGGGTACAATGTTGTTCTTTGGCACTTAGGCTATTGCACTTGTACATCCCATCAGTGAAGAATTCCAAAGACAGGTTGACTTGGGAATATTCTTTTATTTTTTCTCTTCACTTCTGTTCAGCTGTAGGTTTTGTTTGTTTTTTTTTTTCAGAACAGGTAGCTCACCCAGAGCACACAGAACCTTTCTAGGACAAAAGGCAAAATTCCAAGTCTTTATTGAGTAAACCAAGGCAGAGTTGTTGACTGTGTTTGTGGTAAGCAGTGCATGAGTAGGAATATCTCGCATGGTAGTGAACCATCATCTCTGGCAAATAGAATCTCTTCCTATTCATGAATTTCAAAGCCTTGTGACAGAAGAAATTAGAAGTGTGTTTCTACCTATATGATAAGTTGGAGAACCCTGTTGTCATCCAGCATCAAAATTAATACTGGTAGATAACATGCAAGTGGGATGCATTTTCTATGGCTCCAGCTCTAGCAGATATGTTCAGACAGCCCTAGCGAATGATGGGCCACTGTCAGTTATCATTTGTGAATACCCAAGCAGCTAGTGCTTTCTGCTCAGATTCATTTGATTCATAGTTCTGATTTGTAGCTGAAGGACTAGTTCCACAGGACCTTTCCTCCTGAAATTCTACTGCTACAGGTCATGTCACATTTGTCTCTATGAAATTGGTTGTTGTGCTATTACAGCAGAAAAGGTCAGCCTTTCACCCCTGGGCTACTGCCATCATGTATGAGAAAGCCACACAAGTTAAAAAGATAGAAATTAAACAAAATTATAAATAAATAAGTAAATTATAATTAATAAGTAAAATAGGGGCAAGAAGTCCATATTGTGTCATTTATGACAGCTACACAAACAGCATGTCCAAGAACTTTCAGATACAGGTGTATACTTGGAAAAAAAAATAATCAAAATGACAGGTTTGTAGATCATCACTATGATGATGATTGCAGAGAGAACAGAATGGTACTTACCCTTTTGTCTTTTGAGGGCAAAACTCTTTTCCTCCCACAAATGGCTTAAAGTACCCAATTTGAACACACAACCTTGCCAGACTGACTGCCTTCACTTATATGTTTAAATTCACAGTGGTTTCTTCCTTGTATGGGTCTGTTAGGATTTGAATCAAGCCTAGTTTGCATTTCCAAGTCATTAAATAATGAGTTGTCAAGTCGTAGCCATACTTGAGGATGAAAGCTTCTGGAAGACTCCTAGCCTTTCAAAATACTTTTTTAGTTTTGCCGGTAACACTGAATTTCTGAGCTGGAAAAGAAAAGAGCAGCAGAAAAGAAAGGGCTATCAATAAGATATTAGAGAAAATATAAAGGAGGGAACCTGTTTTGTTCTCAATATTGTCCTTCACATAACTGGATTCTGCTACCATTTCTTTATTAACATACTGCAAAAGTATGCTTCACCCCTTCCTGTGACCTTACTGTGATTTTTCATTCTTTGTACAACAACTCAGAAAACACCCATTTTTTAAAAACACATCTGTAATTTTTTTGTTTAACTAACCATTTCTATCAAGTCTCTGGTGATTTGATTGGCATGATTTTCACCTGTCCGAGTAGCACTTTAAGACTTATACATTAAAATTGTTATTTTGCCAAACTTAACAAGAAAAATGTTTAAAATAATACTATTTAAGTCAATATGTGTCTCTTTTGACTGTTTGGACTTGGAGCTTCTGTATTTCGCTAGTTTGGAGGCTCCCATATGTTTCCAGAGTGTTTCATAGAATCATAGAATTGATTGGGTTGGAAAAGACCTCAGAGATCATCAAGTCCAACCCTTGGTCCAACTCTGGTCAGTTTACTAGATCATGGCACTCAGTGCCACGTCCAATCTCAGTTTAAAAACCTCCAGGGATGGTGAATGTACCACCTCCCTGGGCAGGCCATTCCAATGCCTGATTACTCTCCCTGTAAAGAATTTTTTTCTAATATCCAACTTAAATTTCCCCTGGCAGAGCTTAAGCCCGTGCCCCCTTGTCCTATTGCTGACTGCCTGGGAGAAGAGACCAACACCCACCTGGCTATAACCTCCCTTCAGGTAGTTATAGAGAGTGATGAGGTCACCTCTAAGCCTTCTGTTTCCTTGTCTAGTGTTTTTCATGTTAATTCTGTTGTGAAGCAGAATAGTGCTTCTCTTTTAGTATCAATTCTTAAGACCTTTTACATTTCTTCATAAGTAGTATGATGAAAATTTCATCTGCCTCTATTTCTGTGGTTTATACAGAAAACCCCAACAATTCAGTGTTCTGTTCAGTGTCAGTTTCTGTGTTTGTATAAATGTATGCTTTGATGTTTTCTGACTGTTTAGCTGGGATATGCAAAAGAAAGACAGAACACTTTCACATGTGCTAAACATTTTCCCCTCTGCTGGATTGATCTTATTATGTGCCATTTTCATACCTGCATAGCTTTTACTTGGTGCCATGTTTCTTAATTTTGCTTCTTTGTCTTCCCACTTCATTTCAGGTTTCATCTCTCTCATGTTGTGTAGAAAAATCTAGACTGGGAGGAGAGGTGGTTCCCTTCTGTGGCTTCTTGTTTGCCAACACTGGTTTTAGGGTGTATTTTTTTAGTTGTCTGGGAACCTGTGCATTCCTACCATTCTCATTCACTTATGACTGCATGTATTTGGTGGTTGGAACCTTTTATTACGTGTTTTGGTTATAGCTGATCTGTACCCATTATTTAATGTGCCTGTGTACTGGTTATTTTTTTTTCATTTTTTCTGCCAAAAAATAGCATTGGGCACAAAAACAATTCTGAAGTTTTCAATTTGTTGATTTACAGTTTTATACAACTTATACCTGTGTCAACTTTGCAACTACCAACTCAAAGAACTAAGATTTTTTTCCAAATGCTTGTGTTTTTGTTAAAAAACTCAACTGTGTTTTTTCAGAATGTGTCTTAAGTGCTTCTGATTTGCCTCATCCAGACATTTGCCCTATTACAGCTTACTGAAATAAGGAAGGAAGCTATAAATATGTTTTGTTACACATTCCCAAGGGGTGTGTGTCTGCTTTGCAGTGAGCATCCACAAAAAAGTACTTCCAGGCATCTCAGGTGGAAATGGTCACCTGTCCTTTCAGATTTAGTGTTAAAGGGCTGACGGTGCTCTTGGACTGCATATTGTCTTCGACTGAACTTGCGATACTGAGACATCAAAGTATGTACATTGCATTTGCATGTTCCATTAGTTACAGAAATTGGTGGGCCTTATCCTTTTCAGATCAATGAAGCACTTCTGCTTATTGCAACCTTTGGCTTAAAAACCATTAGGGACTGTAGATAATTTCTTTGCTCTCCCCATATGTGGAGCATATCTCATATATACATCAGTACAGCCATTAAGGCTGCTGACCATCTGTCTTCCTTACATCTTACAGATTTATTCACCACCAAATTTCTCCATCTAGCATGCTCCTTAGACACATTTTCAACTTAGGAGTCTATTCATGATACTCTTCATTTTAAGTAGCTGCCAAGTCCGTATCCTGGCATTGTTTTGCTTCCATAAAGCCTAATAAAATGATTTTGAGCTTATGGAATGCGGCTTCAGAGGAGGTTACTCTAACACAACTGCTTTATTGAAGTGCTTGCTGAATTTTTATCATCTCCCAACACGAACTCATATCCTGCTGTTAATAGTCTTACTGCGATATTATCACTGATGAGGATTTAAAGGTGAACTGTGAGAAAGTATTGTCTAGCATGCTCTCAAGTGTCCTTAAAGTTTAGTGTAGACAAAACAGGGTGGTTTAAAATAGGCTACCAGGTGGAGCTGTATCAAAAGAAGAGTGAGTGAGCACTGTAGTTACAGATAAGTCCTGCATAAGCATTTATTAGTGCCAAAGCATAAGATGTTCTTTGGATATTTAATATTATTATCAATCTTGTCTATCATTAACAGCACTACACATAGCATAATATGGCAGCTTTGTGGGTAGGAAGGTGTTAAAACTGTGCCTGGAAAATAACAGGGTAGAAGATGTTAGCTGCCACAGTTTCAGTTAGGAATATAACAAGGTTTGGACTTTTGATAGTATAATTTGTTGAAAGAAGTTGGGAAATAGCAACATAAGGGACTCTGCACATGCAGAGATGTAATTGTAGGATCTATCCATCAAGAACCTACTGAAGTAAAGCTGGGTTTAGCTTAAGAAGAGGACAAAGACTAAGCCAGTGTTTGGTGGAAACAAAGTAGAGATTTGAGCATCTGGAAACTGTTAGCACTGAACGAAGACATCCTGAATATTTTGAGCTTAGTGAGAAAAGCTACTGGCTGCTGCAGTAGCTAAGGGAGACATAGAGTCAATAATGGCTTTTCCTTAATTCTATTCCCATGTCATGAACTTCCGAGGTTTCCCTGGGAGCAAGCAACAGAACAGACTATAACTACACCCTCGCTGTGTTCAGTGTTGGTTGCAGAAATATCTGTGAAGGAAGCTGAAGCCTTGCAACGTAAGAAGCTTCCAGAGAAAAATACGCAAACATGAGTATACTGGTTGAGACCCCAGGAGGTGATGATGCTTAGCAGGAATGCAATTAAGTGAAAAACAATCTCAGATCCTGAGGATCACCCTGGGACACCTTAGGATCACTGATGTTGAAAAAAGGAATTTCAAAAATTGAAACTGCAACATAAAATATATTCTATTTTTAAGTCAAATGAATGTGGTTTTTTTTTAACATTTAGACACTTCATGCAACTTCAGGATTTAATTGGTGTATGCTGAACAAGTTTGAATGTAACTGATTCTGAACATTATTCCATATTTCAGTTTCAAGAAGGCTATTTCAGTGCTTCAGCATTCCACATTCGCTTGCAAGGCAGCTTAAGTTTCCCCTTCCACAGTCTCTGTTACAGTTCCATTGTCCTCCTAATTTATATGTGCTCCAGTTTACCCTCCCAGTGAAGTGCCCTATCATGGCAACTCCTCTCTCCACCTCTCCTCCCTCACTGCATTCTATCAGGACTGTTCAGTCTTCTGTACTTCTTTGTAATTGAAAGACTGAAAACACAGCACAGATAATGTTCTTTTCTTGGTCTGGAATTATAAGCTAGAGTCAATGGGAGAAGCCATAAACGTGTCAGTTGTCTTTTGGTGCATCTAATGATATGAAATTACTGCAGAGAATTGATCCTCCAAATGCTAATAATTCTGTAATGGGCATGTATGCACTGTGACTATAGCACTTGAATAGCTAACATCTTGACAAAATATTACTCATTTCCCATTTTTGTTCTCTCTCACTTTACAGATACCAAATCAGAAATCCAAGCTGGATAAAACTGATTGCAGAACAGAGGGAAATGTTAATTTTCTTGACTTTGTGTAAGAAACTTAACAGTGACAGGGACTCAAAAGTCCCCTGAGTTGATTTGAAGAAATCTCCGCTTTTAGTAAATATTATTTACAAGGAGGTGTTTCCTCTTTCTTTGCTGCTGTTTATTCACTCCTGAAGGTTGTGCCAGAATGCTAAAATTTTTCAATATAATTAATATTTGAAAATATGCAAGCATACGACATCTGACAGGAATTTTCTGGGCTTTAGACCCATAGGATCCTCAAGCAAGTGCTTTATATTTCTGTTTCTTTGTGATGACAGTCAGCTACCATATTTGTTTATCAAGTTCTACATAATTTTCTTAATTTTGTAGAATGGATAGACTGAAGAACAGTTCATGTTTTTAACTGCAGCAGGTGGAGGGAAAAATAGTATTATTAATTTTCTTTATTCCATTTTCATTAAATCCCCAGCTTTGAGAAAACATGAGTAAATATGAGGGTTACACGGAAATTTAAAGTCATTCTAGGCTTTTCCCTAGTCTTTTCTTCCATACATATTTATATTTGGACAGCCCATACATGATCATAAAGAGGAGGTGGCATTCTGGATCAGCCCTATCAAGCACAGCCCTATCAAGCACAGATTCTCTTCTTTCTTAGACCACCATAGTCCTTCTTATTTTTAGGCTGAGCCTTAAGAAAATTTTCCCAGAAACTACAGCCCTGAAAAACTTAATTATTGGTTGCTCTATCGCACTGTCTTTCTCCGCTCTCATTTCTAACCTAGTGGTCTCTTGGTGTTGATCCTCACTCATATTCCCCTTCGGAGGAGATATTTTCCTTCTTCCATATATGTCCCCTGTGAATTTGTCAGTCTGATCATTTATGCACCTCAGCAAAACAAAGGTGTGTGAGTAGTGACATCTACACATGTACAGTTTTCTTGGGTTCTGTTTCTGTTATCCCAGTATCTACAGGTGGCAGGGACTGTCTGTGCAATTTCAGAAATGCTATGTGAAGTGTCTAAATCTGAGGTCTTCAGTGAGATTAAAATATCTGTTTTGGGAAATGGTATTTTAAAAAGAGCCACATATTTACTTAGTATAGAGATGACATTTTGGACACAACTCAGTTGTTCTTTTCTCCAAATGCACCCAACCCGTTGCATTTCAAATTGATATCTGACACACTATAGGGGAAAATATTTCAAAGAGAATTTATGATAGAAGGGAAAAAGGATGACTTGAAAATCTATACTGACCCCTGAAAAATAATACGGAGACCAAATACAAATAAACTATTTCATAAAAATCCCCAAACAAACAAACAAATCATCCTCAGGACCTTTCAGAAACCATAGCAAATGAAAAATGACAAAACAAAAAAACTCTGCTCTAAAATTAGTGACACTGAGAAACACAGATAAACTCATCTAGCTTTAACACATTTAATGAAGACAACAAAATTAAAGTTTAACTGAATATAGGCCCCTTACATTGGATTAAAATATATTTAAACAAACACAGAATTTCTTTAATCAATTGGGTCACTTAAAATAGTGCTTAGTACAGGCCTTTTATCTTAAACATAGTGTCACAGTTTGTGCCCTAAAACTCTCAGAATTCTGCTAACTATCATAAAGTATTTTTTTTTTAGTTCCAGATTGCATTATGCAGATAGGAAAACAGCTTTTAGTTTCCTACTTTGTAAGACTCTTCTCTCATCTTTCTAGGTTTCACTTCTAATCTAATGTTTCCTCCCTGCCCTCCCCAAATCATACTAAAAATATATGATCATGGATCACATTCCCTTTAATTCTGCAACCACTCTACATACAGTCAGAGCTTTCCTACTATTCAATGCCCAGAAAAAGGCTGCATTAGCTGGGTAAGAAAAGGTCGACTTTCTTCTCAAAATGGCTCTGGTGATCTATGCGACTATAACTACATTGCAAAAGAGGTCAGAGAGTTAGAAGATTCAATAATCCTGGCACATTCTGACCCATTTCTCATTAATATTGGAAGAACCTTTTGCAACGAAAAATTACTATGGAAGATTTATTTTGATTCAAGATCCCATAACTTCTGACAAGCACCAAAAATAAGGAGTGAGAACAAACCAAACAAAAATCCAAGCATGCATAAAGCTTCCTGGCAGGGCAATGCATCCCAGGAAGGCACCCTGGCATGGTAATGAATGCAACACCAAGCATCCTGATGCTCTTGGACCATGCTGAACATTGCTGGGAGTAATTTACTATGATAACTGAAGGGAAAAAAATATGCCCTAGACTATCTTAGTCAGAAGTTTATCTAACTTTGGAGTAGTGATAAAGACACTGGTCCTAGCCCCTGTCCTTTGATTTCTTTCTGTGGCTGAACTAGGGCTGTGTTCTGGGGATTGCTGGGTGAGTGGGAGACAGCCACTAAGAACACATAGGATTAAGAGAAATTGACATCATTTTTGGCAGCATTGTCACCATAAGTATTCTTACACACTATATTCAAATCATAGATGAAGTAAATTTGCGGAAGCATTCCTTTCACTTATTGGATGTGAACATATGCACAACTTATATAAACAATATAAATTTTTTCTTTGTTAATATATTATAGAGTGGTTTGTGTTTACAGGTTTTCTTCACTATGTTTGAGTTTCTCAGGTGGAAATAACTGGTGTTGAGAGTCATTGAAACACAGCACAGAAGAAAGAATTTTGGCATCTCTGGCTCTTAGTCCATTCTAAATGCCTGCAAATAGACTTCTTCTCTGAACATAATACAGTCTTGTATACTGATTTTCCATATCAAAAAGAAAAAATGCTAAAATTATTTATGTGTTTCAACCCTACAACTCTTTTGGTTACAAACTCCATGTGTTTTTGTGAAATATTTTAATCTTCTAGAGATTGAGTTTATAAGGTTATTTAGAAAGGCTAGAAAATCTTCATTTTATGACATCTGCAAGACTAGAAAACATTGATACAGGGAATATATTTTGGGGCCCAAGAAACAGTTTCAAAAGTGCCCCCTCTCAGCCTCAAGCTTAATCCAGGGGTAATTAGACTGATTAAGTGCGTCACCCTGTTGGAGGGATAGTCCTGATGTGTTGAACATAACATGGAATACACCTTTCATGTGGATTTGCAGGTCAGGGATACTGAGCTTATTTTCCAAATTCTTTCTCTCACACACTTTAACTCTACAGCGCTATAAGGATGTGGATTTGAGAACTGACTGCAGTTAACTGCAAGCAAAGTTTAAGAGTTTGGAAAGAATTAACTAGGCTGGAGAAGAAACCAAAAGTGTTCTGAATGTGGGCTGTGATTCTGAAATAAGTGTACTGGCCTTGAGAAATTATAG
>VWZG01012294.1:0-62277 GCA_013396735.1 Grallaria varia
TGTCTTTTTCAGCAGGGTCATCTCCCCTTTTTGAGTCACTACAAACCATCCTTGTCTCCAGTGCTTGGTTTCAATAGGGAAATGGACCATGTTCTGATCTAATAGCATACCTGAGATGGTTTACAAAAGGTGTGTACAGTCACATATGTAGCAGTTGATATTCAGTGTGAGTCTATTGATTTTATCAGGTGAATGCTGATTTATATCACTGGAGGATCTGTCCTCAAAACATATATGGATATTCTTCTCTCACATAAAACAAGATAGATGTAGTTTATGCCTTCCAGTGTACATGTTGTTTGTTGTTTTTTTTTCTCTTGAAATTTTCCTGCCGAGAGATGCAGAGTCCCTGGTCTCATCTGCCTGTGTGCAAGATATCACTTGTGTTAAGGCAACTATTTATTTGTATTGTTCAATCTTGACATACAGAAATTCATCAATATTTTTTTTTTAATTCTCTCTCTTTTTTCCTCCTTTTTTTTTTTTTTCCCTTCTGATAGAAACTGCACATAATCAATATTATTCTGGGGAATAAAGGTGCCAGAGGAACAACTGTAACTCCTTTGTCCCCTCAGTAGGCACAGATGATTCAAATGTCCCATATATTCAGTGTTAGTCTAGTGTATGTTTCAGCTACTCATGCTCATTGCATCAGTGGTGAAAAAGGAGGCCAGTGCCTGGATTTTTGGTCTAGCACTTCAGGAACTGCAATCCAAAGCATTTATAAATAATTAATAGGTCCCTTGAAAGTCATGAGGTTGGCAGGGAAAAATTCAGGAAGGTGTTTGAATTACTTCAGTTGTCCTCTGTTATATTTCTCTTGATGCTTCTGTGACTGAGGAAAGGTTGGGAAACATTTTTCAAAGGCTTTCAAATAAAACTTTATTCATCATTGGAAACACTGCACATGTTCAGTTGTGTTTTGGTGCAAATTTCAGCCGGGTATCCATTTCGATTGTCTGAGAGAAAACTGGTGGCCTGTTCGTACAGGGTGTGCACACAACTGTGTGCATGTTTGAATTTTTGCAATAGAAACCCCACTGCAGATTTGTGTCAGTTCTTCCAGAGTAATAAAATTCTTTAGTTTTGTGTCAATTGGTTTTTAGAGGACCATGGATGACTATAAAATGAAAGTCGGGGCATGATGCAGTAAAATTTTGGCACATCCAAAGTATTGTGGGTATGATAAAAGGAGGAGCTGAGGCATCAAAATAAAGCGTGATATTTTTGAGAGGAGGACAATTGATCAAAGAAACAATAAAGTTTAAAACTTTATAAAAAATCTTTGAGATTCTGTAGTGCAAAAAGAGCAAAACCGGATCCTTCCCACAGCCTCCTACCTTGGGCATCTAATTTCTGCCAGCAGCTCAGTGATCGTAAACTATCCGAATATAGATTTTGTAGCATTTTATACTTGGAGTGTTCAGAGATAACAGCACGTACAAATAACATGTTAGCAGAATATACTGCACCCAAGGGGACCTTCCTGCCATATAGTAAGAGAACAATAATGTCATCAAAAGTTTTGCTGCCAAAACAGGACTCTGGCTTTGTCCTCTAACACAGCACTTGCTTCAGGCCAGTTGATTTTCTCAGATCTCGGTGCAAGTCCACAAGAGTTATGCACACATACCCAGTGACACAAACGTGACGAGCCTGAAAGTTCTGCTGCAAAATTGAGTCTGATATTCCCCAGCTATATGAGTTGTGCTTTTTCTCTTGTGAAGGATGGAAAAGGCTGCTTTATTTTTCCTTTGCAGCCTTCCTGTATGAGTTATGCTGTACCATCTCTGTGAACTTAGGTTAACTCCAGGAATTAAAGTTCCATTGTATCAAGTTTGGCGAGTTGTTGTTGGCTATAGTTTTTGCTGTGATCAGGTTCGTTTATTGTTGGGGTTTTGAGAGGGCTTTTTTTCTTCTCTCTGCTTCCTAAGGTGAATTGAAGGTACCTAGAGTTTGAATTAAATGGGATAAATAGCTTAACTACAGATACCACAGAATATTTAGTAACCTAGAGAGCTGCTGAGAGAGGTTAGATAAGAGCTTGCTTTTTCTTGCATGATCTGCAATTGCAGATTCATTTATTCCAAAGGCACAGTTTCCCACTGTGTGTTTGCAGGAACTGGGTGATGGATGAATCAAAGATGGCAGTGTAAATGGTGTATGCCCGGCAGCCCAAAGGGATCCCTGAAACATGCAGGTTTCTCATTTGGTGACTTTTCTGGCAGTGATGTGACAAGCAGTGCAGTGACAGTTTCTGCTACAACTGTCAAGTTAAATTGTTCCTGATGGTGGGTGGTATTTACAATGATGCTGTTCATTTGGGTTCCTCCTGCAAACAGTCTCGCTTGCACATTTGGATCAGGATGAATTTAATCATTGTAAAGAGCAGGGAGGACACCATCTCTGATCTTCCATGAGACCACTTTCTATTCCCTTCCTACATGTGATCTCTGGCTTGGCTCTGTGTGTGTGGAGATCAGTGCCTGTATAATCAGGCTCTGCTTTTCCCTTCAGTAGTTGCCTATTTTCAATGCATGGATTGCCAGGGCATCTGGTCAAAAAGAAATTTGGCTAGATAGAGATGAACTGAATTACCCCACGGGATTTTAACAGTGTTAAAGTAAGAGCAGTACTGAAGAACATCTTAAAACTAGCAGAGCCCCTGGTGGAGACCAGGGTTTGCTGCAAAGTAGGAGAGTAAGGCTGAAAGGAACTCTGTGTGTCTATTATATGTTCAAGCTTGTCTCTTGATTCATTATAAGACTGGATATGACAGGCATGTGGTAATGAAGAAGGCCTAAAAGAAAGAATTGTAGAGGTTGGTACAAGAGCTAGGGTGTTCATGTAGAAGATAATATTTACTGAAGCTGCATCTTCAATGCCATCAGAAACTGAAGTTTTCTACTTTGTTTTTATAATCGTTTACTCATAGAATTTATTTCACAGTTGTCCTGAGCAGCTTCTGTGTTCTCTTTTTGGGGACAGAAGACTCCCATTAACTAAGATGTGCCTTTCTCTGGGTTTGATCCAGTATCTGCCAGGTCCCAGGCAGTATAGAGCACTGGCTCTGTGTGTGGACCGGATCTGTCCAGAGAGGGATTTCTCCCAGTGCAAAACCCGTGCGCTTCTTAAGCAGTATCTGTTCATCTACTGTAGTTTCCCATAAGCCTTTCAGGATGGCACTGGGGGCATATCCACGACCAAAAGAGATGGAGGTATCATAGTGTGTTGTGGCAGCTTGTAAATGCCTGCTCTGCATCACAAGTCCGTGGCAGAACCCATGGCCTCAGGCTGAGGGGCACAGTGCCCTCACAGGGAGAATGGAGTGTAACAATATGGACAGCTGGTGAGACTCCTCTGACTTTGTGAAGAAGCAGGGTCACACAACACCCCTGGGAAGTGGGGTGCAGATCTTAATGAAGTGAAGTCTTCAGCTGGTGAGATGAGAACTGTATGAAAAGAGTGGACGCCTGCTCTGTGTCAGGGCTGACCCCAAGTGGGAGCAGCATTTTCACCTGTGTGAGCTAGATCAGTTCAAGTGTGTGTCTGCTGAGTGTCTGAGGGTGAGGGGTCACACACCTGGGCAACTGTTTTGAGTAACCACCCTTGTCTGTGAAAATGCTGGTGAATAGAAAACTGTATTGGGTGGCAGGGGAGTGTGTGTGTTTGTTAAACAGCATACAATTTTATCTGGAGCAAAATACATTGCTTTAATTTTGCCTAAATGACACATTCTGCTTGAGCCCAAACTAGTGTTTCTTTCAAGCCACGTGAAATGTTTTACATGAACAACAATTACATCTCAGAATAAAATGCTGTTCTAAATGCAGTTGCAAAACCTATTCATTAATGCCCATGTACATGCTTTCAGAGATGTTTTTTCCACATAAAGAAATAAATCAGAAAAATCTTATATTAATTTGAAAGGTGGTAGGTGGTGTGAAATCTTTCTTTCACTAATCTGAAAAAATCCCTCTGCCATTAAATCCTGTTTTGTGTAATATAGACGTTAACCTACAGATAGTGCCACAGGGTTTATAAAGGAAGGAGGAAAGGAACAGCCAAGCATGTGATTGTAGTTTTATGTCCTACTCTGGCTAATGTCTGAGCCTCTTCTGCTTTGTCCCTTGTAGTCTTATGCTCAATAAACATGAAAGATTGGTCTGTAATAGCAACGAATGTACCCAGATGCTTGCACTGTAATTAAAGGCATATATCACACAATAAAGCACATTTGAATGAAAAATCTTCCCATTAGACATGTGGTTCCCATTTATTTCCCCTTATTGTTAAACTTTTGGAGTATAAGCATTGATGGAGTGTAGGGAGGGACTTCTAAAGGGCTGCAGTGTGGATCCTCCAGGAGCAAACAAGATTTTCCTTCTGGGCTGGAAGGGCACAGAGCTTGGTGACAGAGGTGTAGGCTGACCTGCACAGCAGCACTGGCTTCATCCACATGGATCCAGTTAACAAGGACCTCAGACCAAAAACTGCCTAATGATTTTTAAGCTGAGAAGAAACTGGACAAAGGGACCAGCCTGGCTTTGAGACAGAAAAATCAGCAGCCATTAGAGCTGATTCAGTCTTTTGTGACTGTTAAAGAGATGATCCTAGGGAAAAAGGGAGTGAAACAGCTGCTGGGGACAACAGGAGCAGCTTGCAACCCTCTCTGGCTGAGCCTGTTGGATGCCAGTGAAAGAATTACTGGTAAAGAAAATCCTAGTGCACCTTGTAGACTTTGGTAGCAGGAGGCAGCTCTGCCACCTCCATCCCATTCTAATCTCTTCACAGTCCCAGTATTGTTCCCTTGCTCCCCATTCTGCATCCCAGTCCCTTTCTGTGTCTAGTTTTGACCTTTGTTCCCCTGCATGGCATCTTGCTTGCCTTGTCTGTTACCTCTCAATCTGTTCTCAGACTCTGAAAGTAGGGTTTTTTTGTTTCTGTTTTTTATTCCCCTTTTATGTCTTCAGTTTTCACTAAGAATATCCAAAAAAACACTCATCAGAATGGGGGCATGGCAACATATTACTCTACATCAGTCCTCCTCCAAATTATATGATTTTGAAATGGTTAAAATGTCATGGAGAAAGGAATAAACAAGCAATCAAAAAAGTTACTCTTCCCTCAAAATGGCATTCTATTTATAGTACCTTTTGCAAGTTGCTAATGCTAAATTATTTAGAAATGATTGAAATGTGTTTTGAATGGCCAAAGTGAACATATTTTTTCCCCAAATTTTCAGTTTAAGAAAAAAATCTAAAACTAATATTATTCATCTCAGTTCTGAGCTGCTCCACCATATTTGAAGGTGGGAAGAAAGTAGAAAAAAGAGAGACTGTTTTCCGCCTAGGGCTGAAACATGCCTTAACTTCCTTGTAATACTCACTGTTCCTGTTGAAACTGTATTTGGACTTCCTGTTCCACTACAAACCAGTCATAGCAGAAAAGCAAAAGATGTTCTTCTCTCAGCAGAAATAGCGAATTTTTGGCTAAGTGTGCTTGGTACCAATAAGACTTAAGAGAAATTGAATTGTGAAGGTTTTTGAATGGACTGTTTTCGCCAATTTAATCCACTTTCATTTTTTTTCTTGGAGATGAATTGGCAGAGAGAGAATCAAGTCTTGCTTTGAGCATCAGGTTTAAGCAAATTGCACTGCTGTGAGTGGACCCTTAGTTGAAAGCATTATTTTAACTATGAAACCATTAGACATGACATCAGTGCCTTGTCATAACCTACCTCATTTATTTGCAAGCCAAGTCTGGATTTTGCTATGCAATGACAAGATGAAGTCAAATATTTCCAAAGCATTTGGTCTTTCTGCAAGAGATCCCTGACCTTACAGTAGTGGGGTGGAATCTGAGTTTATTTTGCCTGAAAACCTACTTTTGTCAGCAAGCATGTAAAATATTTTAGATTTTAAAGTGAAAGAAAAATTTCTAGCTTCTCATCCATTAATTTCTTTCTGTCTCTGTATAAGATAGATGATGGAAATGCATTTAATATTTAATTTTTGTCTTGACCAGTTCCTCATCTAAGTAGTCTGTTTCCAGTGTCCCATCTAGTATACAACATCCATAGGGAAATGAGCAGCTCTGGTGAGTCTTAGACATGCAGCAGTCTGGGCATGTTCTCTTTCCATGCCTAAGACAGTCTGGCATGGTAGAGAAGAACCTTGGGCTGCAATGAGGTCTCTTGATGCAGCTTTTAATCACCTAGAAAGGAAATCAAAGCAAAAAGATAAACTGGTCCATTTGTTTTCATTACAATTACTAGTTTTTACAACCCTATGTATACAAAGCCCATAAATATGGTGCTGGTAGACTTCTTTCTCCTACGTTCAGCTCCACCAGCTGTTGCACAAATCTTTTGGCTTGAGAAGTAGGATTTATTTTTAGCTTCTTTAGTGTGAAGCTGTTAAGGATGCATTACCTGACTTGTGATTTCCAGGCAGCCTGTGACAAGAGAGTGATAAGCTCTTCTTTCCATTTTTTAAAGGTCCAGAAGCACTTCCAAGCTTCAGATCTTGGTACCAATGGAGCCTCAGCAAAGCCAGGTGGCAAGGATATATATTTCCCTGGGAGGAGGTGAAAGGAGCAAGCACAGAGAATAAAATTGTTCTTGAGTTGGTCACCAGCTTGAAGGTGACATTAGTCTTTGTGTTCCCTTATCTGTTCTATATTCTCAGGACTAGAAAGTGTAGTGAATTTTTCCTCCAGTTCATTTTCCTTCTAGGAATGAACTTTCTGGAGTATTAACGATGGCACCTTCTTCTTTCAAAATTCCATCTGTTACAAAGAAGTGTAGAGAAGAGACACACCTTGCAGTTTTCTGAGAGTTTATAACTTTTCCTGAGCCTCTAATTTTTTTCTAGTGATCACAGTCATTTTCCCTCTGTAGGGAAAAAATTTAAGATCCAGCAACAGACTTTCTTTTCTGAAGTGTTCTTTGCAGATTGCTTGCATGCAGTCCAATTTCCTGCAGAAATGTTGACCTAATTTTATATTTCTTCTGTCCCGGTTTGAGGTTTTGGCAGGAAGCCTCCACACATCTTGTAGATTTCTCCCACCAGCTCTGGCTGGGAAGGTGTTAGTTTTCTTTGTGCTTTTCTGGGATCAGAGCCATCTTTTCGTGTAAGCAATCTGAGCTACTACTTGGGATCATGCTCTTCTGAGGCCATGGCAGGCCAGACTAATCTGACCCTTCTCTTCTATCATGTGTCAGCTGCTGAACAGTTATTACCACTAGACTGAATCTCACTGCAGCATTTATTTTGAATATATCTTCCCATCATCAGCTGGATGTATTATCAGGGGGAAGTCTAATTTTGTGTGTAATGAATGAATTGTTTTTCTAAGTGCATATAACCCAGCTGTTCTTCCTCATTTTGTCTGACACCATTGTTTGCACTCCAGGGTTGGCTGGCAGACAGGAAACTATTGAGGTTCTCACCAGATGTTTTCTCAGGCCAATAGATACGATTTCACAACAACAAATAGTATTTGATTTTATTTGCTTACAAGCTTTTTTATGTATTTTCCTGATGCCCTTCTTATGTGTTCAGGCACAAAATTCTATAAATATCAAAGCTCTATGAATTTCTTTATTCTAATGTCTATTGCTTTTCAATCTATACATGATATCTCTACAGGCTTCTTGCTGTGGAGAAGTGTACCCAGGCTATTGTACGCTTGGTCTTTCTTCAGCTTGCCTTGAATCTTCATTCTTCAGTGTGTTTGCCCCACGAAGACCAAGCAGGTCAGCTAACATGAAATCAGGGACCTAACATGAAATCCATCTCAGCTAAATCATGTCTGTGGTGGGGTCATCTCCTTCTGCACTAGTCACTGTGGGCTGTTCTTTGTGTCTGTCAAGAGAGGTGGAGGATTCTAAGGCAGGAATAAAAAGCAATTTTAGACGTTTCTTGCCTGAGTAAAAATGAACCTTGGTGATGAGCTCAGATGTGTGACTAACATCAGGGGGCTGAGTCTCTTCCTGGGGTTTCCATGTGTTTCCTTTATTGCTCGTTCTCCTCACCTCTCTCTGTAAGTGGAATTTAAGCAGATCAGTTTCTCATGCTGTTCCAGATCGGAGAAGCTTTGCTTCTTCAGGAAAATCATCCTTTACAATTTTTTTGCTAGCTTTCATTGCCAAAATAAACAAAACACCCAAAACACCCAAAACAAATTACCCACAACCCCAAACAAGATCACCCTGGGGGTTTGTTGTAGAATTTCAACAACGTTTTTCATATTCAACTCTGTGCGTGTATGTTCCTTTCCAGCTCTGTAGTTCTGACTGTGTTTCTGGCACATTGCATGTGTCTGTGGCACAGAATCTGACACCAGGGATAAAGCTCCATCTTTAAGGGCCTTGCCACTTTACTTGGAAACAATGCAGGTGTGAAATAAAATGTTTCAAGTATTCTTAGAGTTTGAAGATGAAGCATTCTGCCTGTGCTATGTGGTATCCTTATGACTCAGATTTATGTTGAGCAAAACAAGCATGAGTTAAGGTTCTGGCCTGTGGTGAAACAAACTTGTATATCACTTGGGCTGCCAACATCTCTCCTTGCACAGATTGTGTTCCTGGTGAAATGCACGGCTGTGTTGGGGGATGTGATATGTCTGGTGCTACAGTCCTTCAGTGTGGAGTATTGTGGTGCAGTTTGGATAAACATTTGCCATTTACCTCTTCGATGGTATGGCCTTTCCTTTTTTAAATGGTAGGTCTAACTAGGCTCCTGAATACAGGCAAATTTTGAGCAGCCTTGTCTAGTGGAAGGTGTCCCTGCCCATGGCATGGGGGTTGGAATGAGATGATCTCTTAAGGCCCCTTCCAAACCATTCTATGACTCTATGATTTTCCCCTTAATGCTCAGTACCAATTCTCAAGGTCTGGAGCTGTACAACTGAGCTGGGGTAACCTCAAAGCCCGGTGTGAAAACAGAACATCTCATCTATAGATGCAAGATTCAAGATTCATTTTCATACTAAAACCAAATTATGTCACCCTTGCCTTGATCGGGGGCTTTGTCCCTCTGGTTTGGGTCCTACTTCGGAGTTGCTCCTTGGTCAAATCCTCTGCATGCCATTCTGTAGCTGCATCGAGGGAAAAGACCAGCCCATACAAACATAAAGACCCACAGTGGGCTTAATCTTTCAGTCATCAGAGCAGTTCAAATAACACAAGGAGGTTGCAGAAAGGGATATGCTCACAGTACACCCTCCTGGTACACTGGAATCCACCACTCTTGAACCAATGTGTTAGAGTGCTCTGGAAGGTAGAAATGCCAGAGCTTATTTGTCACTGAAGAGCCAGAGCAGAGCTTTAGCAAGGAAAAATCTTGACACCTTACCTTTCTTGTTTCTTTGCTTAGTATTCAGCCTTAAGACAAATTAATCTCTACTGAAATCTGCTGTACTTGCCACTAAATTTGTTGTCTTTTCTAAAAGCATCTCTTCTTCCATGAAGGGAGATAAACAGGAAGTGTATGCATCTATTAAATTTTAATGCATGCTAGAAATCACTTTATTGTATGTTTTATTTAGTAATCTAACATTAACCTTTACATTTGCATCTGCAAATAATACTATAAAAGTGAACTGGGCCGGAGAGGCTTTTTAGGAATTTGTTCTCTCACAGAGCTTTAAGACTCAGTTATCTGGTTAAAATTCAATGCAGACACCTAGAATAAGTAGGTGAATAAATAAATAAAAGTTATTGAAATGAATAGTATCCTCCTTATCTCATTATCTGAAATCACATAAGGGCTGCAAGTTCCATTTAATCCTTTTGCCATCAGTCACTGTGAGCTTTAATAGAGAGAATGGAGGAAAAAGCCAGACCAGTAGCTGGGGTCTGTTTTTCAACTTGGTATAGAAAAGGATGCTCCCTGAATGAGATACTAGAAGAGATGAGTTGTTGGAAAGAGATTGTGCTTTATGCTGCTGAGCTATCTGTAGCTACTGCTGTTATACTGCTGCAAAAGAAAAGGAAATGCTAGAGGTAAAACATAAAAGAGGATCCAGGGTAAGGGATGTGTTTTGCTAATCCTTTCCTCTCATGGCAGGAATGGTTAATCTGCTGTAGAATACAATGAGGATGCTAGACCCACTTGCAGCTGCTTGTGAGCGTGCATTAACTGAGGCTAATGAGTTAATTAATCTGCCTGGAGTCTGTGATCTGGACAGCACCATGGTTGTACAGCCCTGTGGCTCAAACTGGAAGTTCTACCTGCAGTCAGGAAATAGAAAGGATAAATTTGTTTGATGCATCAGTTTGATGCAACTGATGCCACTCTGTATGCTGAGGTCCTTCTATGTGTAAACCATGTCAAATGACTGAAGGAATATTACTGGCAGGCACTGTGCTAAAATCAGGGCAGAGTTGTAGCACTGTAGAGTTTTGACTGTGGAGTGTGGATTCTCAGTTATTGTTTCGAAAAATCCGGATGTTCCAAGAAGGCAATTATCTTAATATTGACTTCATAAGCCGAATCTTGAATTTGGACAAGGAATTTTCTTTTCCTTGCTCCTTTAATTAAAAAAAGATAAGCAATGCTTTATTTTGTATCTATGCAGAATTCCTTTTGGGGCAGAGGATTTTCTGCCAGATTTTAAGACAGTCACTGCAATTGGTTGACCAGAAAAGTAGAGGAAGTCCAGATAGTGTGGGTTTTTAGTGCACTACCTTACCTTATCTAGTGACAATGCTAAAGAAATATGGCCAAATTAGAATATCCAGATCATGTCTGATATCATGAAGAACATGGGGCAGAAAATCTTTCCTAGTATTTCTTACCACAAGCCTGTGATGTTGACTGGAGCAAAGTCTACATAATTGGCACCCTTTCTGACATGAAGCTTGGAGGATGTCTGCTTCCATCTCTTTTCCCCTTATGTGCTTTACTGGGATCTTGAGCTGTCATTGTCCACACCTGGAGTTCCCATTGGCGTAAATGCAAAGGACTGATTATTTTGTCTTTACACATAGCAGTTGCTTTAGATACTTGATGGGGTCTGAATTTTAGGTCTTGAATATCCTTTTGCAAGCTATACAGTGGTTTGGTTGTGTAGCTGAGTACAAACATAGCAGGAATTAATGAACTGCCTCAGACTTTGGACACTGCTCAAACAGCCCTTTCCAATCATCTTTCTGAATTGTTCTATGGCCCAGTTCTGACGTGGCTGCTGCACCTCTGTGGTCAAAGATACTGCCCATGCTAGAAACTTTAATATTCGATGTGAGCAGATATAGTTTATCTTCCCAGTCACATTTAGCCATCTATCATAGCGGTGCCAGAGTACACATCACTAGGCTGTGAACCATTCTAATCTGAACATGGACCTGCCTACAATTTGCAAATCCAGTTACTCAAAATCAAATCAAATACAGAAACTGTATTCAAATGATATAGTTTTCTCATTAAGGACTTAAATTTGGATATTACAAACATTTAAGTTTTTCAGCTGTGTTATCTACTGCCTTAGCCTGCAATCAATCCTTGTTTTGTTAAGACAGAATTTATATCAGATGAAATTTATTTGAAATCCTGTTCAAAATGCTGCCTGGTATTTATTTATCTGTGATCTAGTAGTAAAGCATAGTAATTTCTCAAAATGTATTTGTCTTCTCTATGAACCAAACTTACTCAAAGTTGGAGAAAAGGAGCTTACATATGTTTGATTATGAGAGAGTGCATTGTGGGTAATTAATTATGTGGAAAAAGGTGCTTATGGTATTAAGCCAAGTATGTACGAAGCAAACCCATGTCTGAGACTTAGTGTGGAGTTGCACGGAAATTTGGGTACATTACAGCTGTGTCATTTGTTAACCAGAAAGACTCAAAAAGATCATTATATTGAAAATTTGGCTTTCAAGAGGAGCCACTTCACTAGCTTAGATGTTTAACTATTGAGCAGATTGATTTCTAATTTATCTCAAAATTTAAACCTCATTCTGAATATTAGAAGATGTAAATTAGGAGCAATTTACTTTTCTACACAGAGGGCATCTAATTCACTCCATAAAAACAAATTGCAGCACAACCCTGAGTATAGAGTCACTACCTACCACATCAGTGTCATGTTGACTAATCTGATTTGTCTCTCTTTCTACTTAATGTTAGGAATTTACATGTCACCCATCACCTTCTTCCTGTTGAGCAGAAAAAGCCAGGGAGAGAGCCGGATTTGTTATATGGCAGCCAAAGTGATTGTGTTGCCAGCTGAGACTGGGAAGCACAAAGATGTTAGAAAGGTTTTGGAAGAGTCAACCTGGTTTTGATTCTCAGGAGCTCAATCTGGGTTAAATGTGAGGGGAGGACATTGCCTTATTAGCCTTCCCTGGCAGCAAGGCTGATCAATAATTGTGCAGGACCATCCATTCATGTTTTTTAATCTGAGATGATTTGAATACTTTATCTAGCAAGAGTCTTTCTTTTTCTTCCTCAAAGTTTATAATTCCTCTCTCTCTCTCTTGTCTTTCAGCTGTACAGCTCCATGGACTTTGGAAGAAAATGGCAGCTCATGCACGAGCGGGTCACTCCAAACAGGTTTTACTGGTGAGTTATGCTCTCTGACTTGGCTTGCTCTGGATAGGTGATGAAAGGGAGAAGGGTATCTAACTTGAAGGGATTGGTTACTTTACCTGAACATTAAGTGTACCCTTGGTCATCACCAATGTTACATACTCAGTCCATAATACATGTCTTGCAGTTGCATAGCCTCCATATTTGTACCTTGTCTGAGAGCAGGGGGTGTCTTTACAAACAAGCACAAGTCTTTTGTCAAACTTTCCAAATTATAAACTCCTGCTTCTTTGTTATATACCTACTTACAGTAACACAGAGAAACCACCCAGTGCTTCAGGGGCAAAGCTATGATCATTAGACTTCCTATTTTTCAGTCCTTCTGAGAGATACTTTAGCCTAGACTACAGTCTTCATGAAGAGCCAGCCCCTCTGACCAGTCTCCTTATGCAATCTTCCTGAGAAAGGATGATTCAGACTCTGCTTTGAATCACTGAGAAGACAGTTTCTCTCTACTGACTGTGAGAGCCTGAGATATGCACACAATTTGCTAAAAATCTGCTTTGTGACTCAATTCCTTTCCATCTTCCAAGTGTCAACCTCCCAGATTGGGAGAGTGTCTTCAAATCAGATGGTGAAACAAATTTAGTTCTTATCTGCAGCTTCGTCCATCTGCAGCCTCGTCCATCTCAGATGCTTCTTTTCCAAACTTCTCTCCACCATGTGAAGGCCCAAGAACTGAGAAAGTGAAAATTGTAGTTCTTTTGTAGCCAAATTTAGATTTGGGGCTTAAATCAGATTCTTAATGCTGTACTTACTACATGCTAGATGATGGTGTGTGTCAATGTATAGAAATGCTGATTTACAGAATCTGTGTATACTCAAAAGTAGTGTCTCGTCATTAAGACCAAAAAAGAGATCATATTATTAAGGAAGTAGAGGGTCTTATTTTGACTTGTTAAAACTAAAAAGGACTTGAATAACTGAAAAGTTGACTTCCAGTTGCCAAGCACAATGTATATATCTTAGAGTCAAATTCTCACGGAAATTCTTGCACCTCATTGATAGCACCTGGAATCCCAGCCTATCTATGGATTGTGTTCCAGTGTTCCCACACCTTGCAGTGAAGACCATGTTGCTGTTCCACATGTCCATAGTAAAGGAAAGGAAGTTGTTATGCACTCCCAGTTTTGGTGACAGGTGGATTACTGACCTATTAAAAATCTTTGATTTCAATATTCCTGCTGGGTGCACATGACAAAGGTGAGTGTACATCCTCTCCAGATGTATCCTTCTGTGGAGCAGAATAGCTGGTCCTTGGGATAATTTTACCCTTCCCTTCAAATAACACAAGCGAGCTTATGGGGGAGGCTTTCTTGGAGGGTAAAGAGCAAGGGCTAAGCTGACTGGGGAACAAAGCAGAATCTGTTTTTAAAGAACAAATTGTGATGTTATGGCTTATTTTCTGCTTGCATATAATAATGGCTAATTGCCTGTTTGTCCATTTGACACCCAAAAGTGTATTGTTTTCCACAGTCTACCTCATTTTTCTTAGTCTTTTGGCTGCATAGTTTGAACACTGTTTTTTAACATTGGATTATATAATGTCCCTGTTTCAGGTATCTTTTTCTCTTAGGAAATGTACAAGTCTTCCATAGTTAAAACTTGTAAGACATAGACCTAGAAATCTTTATTCTGCTCAGAAACAATAGAATCCAACAGGCAATAAGCTTCCCAAGAGAGTGAATTAGGTTTTTCCCAGAGTGGGAGGTATTCGAGCCAATTCATAGTGCAGGGACCAGAGGTGTTGAAATTGTAGAACATGATAATGTTCCTTAGATGATTTATTTCTTTTTTCTCCTTTCTTTCCTTTTAAAGCTGCAAACTGTGATGGCTTACAAGCTCTGGATTGTAAGATCTGTTCAGAAAAAGAAATGCAAAGAGAACATTTTAGCCTCAGGAATTTGTTGATTTCTTTTCATTAGACTATGAAAGAAAGAGAAAAGTGGGTATAGCTGTTGATTTCAGAGGGGCGAGAGTCACCGCTCTGTGGAGCTCATGGAATCATAGAATGGTTTGGGTTGGAAAAGAACTTAAAGATCATCTAATTTCAACCTCCCTGCCATGGGCAGGGACATCTTTCTCTAGACCAGATTACTCCAAACCCCATCTAACTTGATCTCAAATACTTCCAGGAATGAGGCTTCCACAACTTCTCTGGACAACCCATTCCTGTGTGTCACCAGCCTCACAATAAAGAATTTCTTCTCATTATCTATTATTAACCTGCCATCTTTCAATTTAAAACTCTACCCTTGTCCTTAAAACTACATGCCCTTTTAGCTCCTTTAGCTACTGGAAGGTGCTATAAATTCTCACAGAACCTTCTTTTCTTCAAGCTGAACAACCCTAATTCTCTCAGCCTGTCTTCATAGCAGAGGTGCTCCAGCCCTCAGATCATGTTTGTCCCTCTGAAATCACTTCAACAAGTCCGTGGTCTTATGTTGGTGGTACCAGACCTGGATGCAATTCTCCAGCTGAGGTCTCACAAGAGTGGAGTAGAGAGGCAGAATCACCCCTCTTGACCTACTGTTCAGGCCTCTTTTCACACAGCCCAGGACATGGCTGACTTTCTGGACTGCAAATGCACGTTGTCAGTTCATGTTGAGCTTCTCATCTACCAACAACCTCAAGTCCTCCCCAGGACTGCTCTCCATTCATTCTATGCCCAGCCTGCTTGGGTTTGCCCTGACCCTGGTGCAGGGCACTGCACTTACCTGTATTGAGCTTCATGAGGTTCAGACAGATCCACTTCTCAAGCTGTCAAGGTCCTTCTGAATGGCATCCCTTGTCTCCATTCCTGTTGACTGTACAACACAGCTTGATGTCATCAGCAAACCTGCTGAGTGTGCACCCATTGTCCATATCACCAGCCTATCAAACACTGTATTATTGAACCTCTTAATTAAAAATTACATGAAATTTGAAATAATAATAATAGGGAGATGCTGAAATCAGAGTTAAGCTGCTCATTTGTGCTGCTCTGCGTTGTTCATTAGTAGGGGCTTGGGTAAGCATCCTTCATCAAATGGGACATCTGGTTTGAATACAGCTGGCTTTATCTGAGGCAGGCTTTGTTGAATAAATTTACCTTCAAAGCATGACTTTCATCTCTCAGGCTGCAGAGAATGGGCTTGTGAAGACTATAAACTTCACCTGGTTCGTGGGATCAGTCAGCCTTATGGGGAAAGGTCTTATTTTTCTCTCTGAGACCTTTCCAAATAATTATACATTCCCTGAGAGAGCTCACATATAGATACTTTAAGGCCAGGAGAAAATTACAATTGCTTCAGAGCTTGTGAGATTGGGATGTGAATTTTCACTGAGCAGCATAAGACAGACCTCTCTGTTAGTCATGGACACAAAAGTCATTTAGGTATAGCTCTAGCAGGCAGCATCTACAATGGCTCCCCATTGGTCAAAAACAAAGGCCTAAACTCCAATCGGAATTCGTGGCATTGTATTCTGGCTCTTTGCCTTCAACTTCTTTCCTTAATCTTTGATGTTGGTGCTACTCACTAGTTTGTAATTTTGTGTTCTCATCCCGTATGGTTGTCACAAGTTCTACAGTTTATGCAACATCTTTCATCAGTTCCTGAGCCCTCTCGAAGTTTCTGCGAGAGCTGAGATTCATCTCTGGGCCACTCATAGTTACAAAAACCTAGGATTTGAGATCTCTACTTCTGTAGTAGTGATTCATTTGTTAACTACACCCACTGATGGCAGTGGCAGAGTTTGAACAGAATGTGTTACTTGATGTGAGTACAGGCATCCAAATTTGGCTCCCACGTGCCTTGTCCCTGGAGATTTTAATAACTTAGGATCCTGCAAGGCTGGAAATAGGAGCTTACGCTAATGTGAAACAGAAATTCCAAGATCACTCATGTCTGAAGTTACTCAAGATAACTGGAACCAGCATGGGTGCAAAGTTTATTGAAGATCTACACAATGTTCTTTTCCTTCAAAACACATTTCTGCAGCTCCTTCTGGACCCTGTTCATTTTATCATACTATCACTTAGACACCAGTGCTGCCATGTGGAGGGATATGAAAAAATAAAGTCCATATTTTGTACCGTAGAAATGTTGGGGAAGTTTTCCTTGTCTGTAAAACACATGGTGTGTTCTGTGCTGACTAAATGCTGTTGCTGCTCTGAAAAAAATTAAAGGAGTTGAATTATCCTTAAGTTGTTTTACTACCTCTACTTTTTCCTATGGTGGCACAATGGGACTAAGAAGGTGGGCAGGAGAGTTTGGTTAGTGAAGCATTCACAACTGGACCATGACTTTTCCCCTGTCATCTTGGGTGACTCAAGCTGACTTTGCCTGGTTACCCCCAAGGTGAGACCAGGATAGGAGATCTCCTTGATGAGTGTAGTGGGTGAAGTACTTAAAATTTGTAATATGAGGTACTACAGTAGTAGCCTAAGAGGACTGGAAGGCACAAGAGAGTTAAAAGATGCTTTGGGGGCATATGAAGTCCTTTTATCATCTTATGGTATAATTCCTTAAAATACGGAGTTTCTCAAGGGGACCTATGTTTTCTGTCTAATCAGCAAATGGCTATGAGTATTATCCCCTCATCTGTCTTTAGAGGCCCTTGTGATTGCTGAGCAGACACAAGGATCACCATGCTGTGTAGAGGACAGAAATATATCCCTCGGGTCACACACCCCCTTTCTTAAGGTCTCCCCAGGCTGCTCTTTACTGGAGAACACATTCCTGGTTTCTGCCTCCCGTCATCACTGGGGAATATGATGTAGTAGATGTGAAACCATTTTCCTTGGGGTTTTTTGGTGTATTTTTTCTTTTCCTTTTATTTTGTTCTGTTTGGTTTTTTTTTTTTGTTTGGGGTGTTTGTTAGTTTGCAGGTTTTTTTGTTTGGTTTGGTATTTTTGCCTCTTACAGCTAGGCATTTCCCTTCTCTCATTTACCTTTTTTGTTTTTTTAATCATGCTCTCTGGGTCTGTGGGTGATTCCATCAAAGCCTGGGAGCAGGAAAGCAGGATAAACCTATTTGTGTGAAAGCAAGGGAGAAATCTGCAGCATTTCTGATGACTATGGGATATTTGGAGCACTGAAGTTAGTGGCCAGCATGAGTCTAATCAGTAAAAGACCCTGAAATGTACACTAGTGATGTAAGCTGGACAGAAAACACCAACAAGGAAGGAAAGGAGAGACAGTGGGAGGAGGAAAATAGGACATGCACTAGCGTGGCTTCAAGGAGCACTGTTTGTATCTGCAAGTAGGAAAATTATGGTATATCAAGCAGTTCTCAAATGCAGTACTGATTCCAACACTGATTCTCCCCAGAATTTTATCTTTTCTCTTTTTACCATGATTGTTAATCAGATTTCTGGTTGTTTTGGTATCCATGAATGCCAGCTACAATCGTTTTAATCACCAAGGATTAAAAATGGGGAGAAAGGACAGGTTGTACATCACTAACTTAGTCTCTGCTTTGTATTTAAGGGTTTTCTGTCACAGTTGTTTGAGGAATGAGACAGCAAATTTTGTCTCTTGAGGGCAAGATTTTCAGTCCTTTTTTGTTATTTTGGATAGGAATAGATGATAAAATGTAGCCAGTGTATTTCTTTTTATTTGCAGCCTGAATTCCATGATGACTATAGTGGAGGCTGCTTTGGATATCTTAGACTAATGTAGCAAGAGATAAGGGGTTTACCTCAGTGTTTCAAAAGGTTATGATCTGGGTTTGTATCTGCTCTTAGGCAAACATTTTTGTCTGTTTTTATTTCCTCATCCTTGTGACAGCAGTGATATTTCCTAATTCCAGTGCCAATTTTGGTTCACATGGACTGTTTCAGCAGCAGTTCCAGTAGTGACCTTTGGATACAGCCAAGGTTAACTTTACTTGCCTAGTTTGCCAGCATTGAAATGGTTAGTCAAATATGTGCCTGTGCCTCCTGTAAATCCCCCTAATCATTAACTACCAGATGGTGTCATTGCGCAGTGCTGGGGAAACATCGCCTGATTTTTTACAGCCAACTTTAGTGTTAAGAAAACATAGTCTTGTAAATGTCAAATTGACTGTTAAGTAATCCTACATTAGAGTTTTTCAGAATTAAAACCATACCATACATGGAGCTATGGGTAAAAGGAATGATGCCAGTTTGGCAGCTGCAGATAACACCTCTTAGCATCACCAAAACACATAGCCAGTGCCTATTCACATAGACAGCACATGAAGAACTGAACAGGGAGCTATTACTGGAACCTCCCTTGGGCTAATGACTCATTTGGCTGTGTTAAGGGACCTGCTTCACATGCCCTGTGGGCAAGAACACCTGGGAAAAGTTTTTCTCCTGGAGGGTAAAGCTAACATAAATCTGCAGTGTGTTACCCATGCCACCAGGACCAGGAAATATTGCAGGCTGAGGACAAAATTTTCAAACTCTAGCCTCAAGCTCTGTAATAAAGAGTTCAGGAGAGATGAGACCTTCTTGAAAGTTCTTGGCATGTATTGAAAGATTTCCTTGTAAGGTCACTTTAGTTAATTAAAGATCACAGAACGGTTGTGATAATAAAACAAATTTTATTTCCTTTTTCACTTAAAAAAAAGGTCATATGGGGAAACTGTGAGGCTTGGGAATTTATTTTCATTCTGTGTGCCTGCAATTAATGCCATGGGCACTATAGATACTTAGTGTAGCTGTAGATGACTAGCTTGTGATTATGCAGTAACTCAGTGACAGAGATAGAAATGTAACCTGAATATAGAGTTGAATACTTTTTATGGTCTGAAATAGTGTTTATTTTTGTTGAAAACATTTAAAGTCAAAAAAGTTATTTTAGAATTCATTAAAACATTGTCAAAATGCTTCACTCAAAAATTAAACAAAGGAGCATCCTGAAATTTTTAACAGTTTTTGGATGTTTTTAAAGCGATTTTTAAATTTGAATAAAACTTTGTTTTGCAATATGTCATTTTTTTTTTTAATTAAAGTAGGGAAAGAGAGCAGTCTGAAACAAAGTGTGTGATTAAAGCCAACACTGAGAGAGATCTCAACTCCTATTCTTGTCTTGGCCTTCTGAAATGCAGAGCAGATACTGGTCCCCAATATCTCAGTTATATGTTCAGTATGCATATAATGTATCACTTCATAACTGTGATCAGAAGTGTACAAGATTGATCAAAAACTTGTCAAGTTTTATGTTTTGTATTTTGCTTTTGTCCATGAGCATACTTTCCCCTAAACTTAATTCTGTCATGTTTTTCAGCTACAGATTGCTAAGTGCTATTCCACAGATGTTGTGATAGATTTTATGGATATATAAGAGTAAAAAAATCCTTAATAACCCTAAAAACAGGAAAATGCTTCACTTTCTATCTCTGGGAAACACTTCAGGACTGTTTTATAGAGACCGCAAAGTCCCTGTGGATTCCATTAGTGCCTACAGTTAGTAGTAATGATCAGACTACTATTCCCCTTTTTGAGCACAATCCATATTTTTTAAAACTAATTTAAGAGAGACTGACAGAAATAGTTGGGTCTGGGAAATCATCTTTGTAGAAGGTGGGGAAAAACTGAGTACACTACTAGACAAGTATTACAGAATATTTTCTAGTTTACCAGGGACTAAACCCAAAGATATTTGGGAGTTTGGTCTATATTTGTACTTTATGCTGACTGATGACTTCATCATACATAGGAAATTTTGTACAACTAATGACTGTAAACCCTAAATAGTAGCTGATGTTTTACTGTTGTGTGGTGCTCATCTTAATTCCTGCTTTCCTAGGGAAAGAAGTGTTTGACTTTTTTACAAAGTCCTGTGGATACCATGCTATCAGGCTGCCTGGGCTCATAGGTTTTTAACAAGGAAAATAACACCAAAACATACTGGCTGCAAGAATTGTGTGTGATTCTGTGATGATGAAGGGAAATAATTTTAAATTCTCTTCTGAAACCCATGAACTACATAATAAATGAACCACAAGAAAAGTACATGATGGAAAACTCTCAATAACTATACTGGCGCTGTAATTCTTGCTGCTATTGCAGTAAGAATGAGTTCTTTCAACAAAGGATATATACCCTCTGGAAGGGCAATTGTGGAATAAGTTATCTTTAAGGAACTTTTCTTTCTAACCTCCTTTTGCTTGAGAAACACGGTATATCTTGCAGAAGGAAGGATTACCCCTTCTCTACTAATGTAACTGTGGATGTCCTTACATAAATATTATCTGGCTTTTAGAATTTGAGATTTGTTGTGATTCTAGTACAATTTGTAATGTTTGCCAGATTTATGACTTTAATGTACTGTGGCTGGCAGTTGTTTTTTTTTTTTTCTTTAAATTCTTGAAAAGTAAGGGCTGAAATATTTCTGTTCATTGGGTTTAAATTTAATGTTTACCACTCTATATCACATACTGTACTGCGGTTGGTGCTTTCAACCATCAAAAAGCCTTTTGCTTTGGTCTCTCATCTCTCAGGTTTCCTTATGTCCCAAGGGCCAGTCTCTTCTCTAATTTCTCCCAGTGCTGATCTTGGATGATTTTGTAACCCCCACATCCCCCACACTCTCTCATGTCTAAGTCTCTGAGACTGAAGCAGACTAGATAAGCCACTAGTAAGAAAGATCTAAGGAGGAATTTGTTAAATATTTCTCCCACTTTATATTGATCCCAGGACTGGATCCCAATGCCATGTCTCTCTGAACAGTGCATGGTGGAAGAATCTGTTTTCTTCTCATGCAAGAAGGTACCAGATAAAGTGTCTAAACTTCCTCGCTGTGTTTCAAAGGCCAATGTTGGAACCTTAAATGCTCTGCTGCTGACTCCTGTAGTGTGCCTGCGCTTCATTCTGGCTCTCCTGATGCGCGTGAGCTCAGACACAAATTAATTTGAGCCTGTCAGTTACAGTCCCAGAGTAATTCTTTGTGATATTTTGTAGGAAGCAGTGATGAAAGCCGGTCCTCTAATTAATATATTGAGTAATGCATCTCTCTGAGGCATATGGGGATCTCCCACACTGTCATAGCTTGGCAAAGCTAATCAAAAGTGAGGCTGCCAGGCTGAAAGTAGCATTGTCTTCGGCGCTTGCTGGCTAGCAAGAAATAGTCTCTTATGTTGTTGTTTTTTTTGTTTGGTTTTTTTTTTTTTGGTTTTTTTTTTTTTTTTTTGTGGTGGATTTGGCTTAGATTGTGGCCTTTGTTCTATGCCATACTGATCTCTCTGTTTCTGGGCAAATGGGTGAATTTTCAGTGTAGGAGAGAATTCCTCTTGCTTTCAGATGACTGAAAGAGAAAAATTTGGGAATTCTTTTAAAAATTGCTACTGTTCTGAGAAGTTTAGGAATGACTTCTTCACATACTCTGGTTACGGCCATAATTTTCTGGCCATTTCATTCAGTGGCAAAACACCTGCAGGCATCAGGAGCAAACATCTTTTCTGGATCCAGTTTATCCCTATGCAGACCTTATCCCAGATGGCCCACTTGAATTTCAAGGGATGCACTTTTGTGAGGGTTTTGCAGCTTGTTTCTTTACAACAACTGGGGCTGGAAGCATTCTTGCATTGGAGAAAGTTGCAATCTCATGGAGGATTTATCCCCAGCAAGTTCATCAACAGTATCAGGGAACATTTTTACTTGAAACCAGATTTTCGGTCATACTTCAAAGCTCTCCAGGGAGATTTTCTCAAGAAGAATCAGGAAGGACCCAGGTAAATTCTGGTTCATTTCCCTCAACTGACTTCAGCCACTGAACCTTTGCAAGTTTGTCTAGCATTAAGTTGAACAAAAACAGTTGTTTTATTTAACAGAAGAAGCTGAACCCATGCTGTGGAGAAAGAATAGTCTTATCATGGAAAAACAGACAAGATGTTTCTGCATTCATTTAAACATGAACCATTTGTGTCACTCAATAACATCCATTAAAGATAAGGAGGTCTGTCTTTATGCCTTCTGCTTGTTGTAAATTAACAAACTCTCTTAAAACGACAAGTCATCAGCAGTTATATGAGGCAGAATTCATTCTCGGCAAGAGAAGAAAATGAAACTCCCATCCTTTCATTCCCTGGCATTCCCCTGAGCCTCCTCTGGAGAATGAAATGAATTTAATTTTGCAATTGTTAAGCACAGTGAGCATGAAGCTACATCAGAACATAAGAGCAGGAAGGAGTATCTTATTAGCTGTACTACAGGTCCTTTTAAATAATGTTGATTCAGTAACTTGTCTCTTGCTGATCATATAAAGAACAAGGACGAGAAGTCAGTGAGCGATACTGTTTCACTTGCATATTTGTAGTGAGCTAATTGGAATAGGAGATAGCAGTGATTATCAAAGCTCAGTAATTATCTCAGAGATAATTGTCCTCCACTGGGCAGAAGGCAATAAAAATGGGATGTAGACACATTTCCATCTTTAGTGAAACATCAGAAGTTCTATAGCTGAGTTTGAGAGAGAAACATTCTGACCTGCGTTTGCCAGCAAGTACTTAGGAAATAATAAATAATACCTGTAGACTTCAGAGCTGATTTCAATAGATCTGTGTTTGCTGCCATTGGAGAAAATCCTGCTTTTTATTGAAGAATATAAAGAAAACAAAGCCAAAAACTCTGCCAGGGTTTTGGCCAAAGGATACATATGGAGTCTTAGGTTTTGCTCACAGTATTTTTAGTTTTCAGGTTTTGATTGAAAATCTTTGAGGGAAGGAGACATGTTCCATTACAATATTGATTTTAGGAGCAATCTGTAGTAGTGATTCCCTAAAGCCATTTCTGGACCTGCGGTAGTTTCTCCAGAATTCTGTTTTTTCTTTCTACAAATCATTAGATTTGAACAGTGTGCTGGCACTTTGGAATTTGCCTTGAGGCTAGAAAACAGCAGAGTATTACTTTTCATTTGGCCTTGTACTTTTCTTTCCTTTTATTGCTCTTCTTTAACAGCAGATTAAGAACCCAGCAAAGACAAGCTCTTGATTTACCTGCAGCTTGACCATACAACTTTACTTCTTGATGTGTGGGTAACACAGACTCCTGTTGCAGGATTTTTCCCTGAGCATTCTCACTTGAACAGGGTACTGCTTTGATGATGAGGATGCTTTGGGGCCATTGTGAAGAGCTGGGAGTGTGTCCAGTGCTCAGCTCCCTGGGCAGCTTTGTCTCCTCACTATTTGGTCACCTAACTTGAAGCAAAGGAACTCACAAAAGGTCCATGGTTTCTCTGGTCTCTCCTGCTACAGTGTCATTCTTCCACTGATACAGACCTACAAGTGACTGCGACTCTTTTATTCATCTCTTCACTCTGCCTGTGTGGATGCTTCTGTTCTGAATGCAAACCTGCCATGTCACAAGACACGTGTGATCTGCTGACCTTCTGTCACTGTTGCCTTTACCCATCATAGCCATACAAAATTGCTGTTTCTACAGACAGTGTCTGACTTTTCATATGTGTCTGCTGCCAGAATACCTTTTGTTTCCTGCTTCTTGGTCTTTTCGTCTTGTGATGTTGGGACAAATGAGCACCTCACTCTCAATAGATAATTGAGTGTGATTTTTTGGGGACAAGGAGACACACTGATACATTTATGCCTGCTGGTCCAGAACAGAGTAGTTTATTCTCCTCTGTCTTTTTCCTCCTTATCCTTCTTCTTCTTTCCTCTCTCTCTCTTTCTATTCCTTTCCTGGCTGATGATTATAAGACAGAAAATGAAATAAGCCATTTATTCTCTTCAGGTTAGAATCTGAAATGCAGAGAAACAACTGTCACAAAAGGTTTCTGACAGAAATCTATTTTTTCACATTGTTTTTCTCCAAAATGCATGAACTGAACCACAAATTCATTTCCAGAATGTTAGATGTTATCCCAGGGTGATTCTTCACAATATCCTGCAACAGGGAATGTAGAGACTCATTCTTCCTTAATTAATACAATGTACAATGCCCATAGGCATATGGGGCTCATCAGCAAATCCTACACATATTGCCTGTGCCAAGTTTCATACTGGCATCCCCTCTTCAAACAATTTAAGTTTTATTTTTATCCATCTACTGCTGCATTCATTTATTAAATGGTGCTCTGAAGCTTTTCAGAGGTGCAATATTCTGCCTAGGCCTCTGTTAATGGCTGGATCACTGAGCCTTAGCATTTCAGGCATGTCATATTTGCAGTTGGAAAATGTTCATACGAATGAGGGCAATTAAACAGTGAACTGAGAATGCTTATTTTGGTGTAAAAAGTTTCTTGAATGAGTCATGTTTAAGATATTTTTTCTAGGAGACAAACTCTAAGGAATATTATGAGTCTTACCAACATTTCCTTTGAGGGAGGAGAAGGAGTAACTCCAGCGAGGTTTTTGGCTACAGGACTGCTGGGCTCAGCTGAAGGCTTTTTTGAGCATGTACTTTGCTTTTCTAAAGTGATCCAAAACAGGGCTGATTCATGTTTCATGAAAAACCAAAGCAATAATCTATAACAATTCCTCATGTACATGACTTTCAAAGGAAGGTAGCCAAGCACTGGAAAAACATTAATTAACGGAACTTCATAATATAGTAGGCCCTAAACTAATTTTAACCAAAGGCAAAAATCCAAAAATATACTTTTATTCTTGTTTTCTAAGAGGACATGACATTTACAATATTAAAAATAAAATTAAAAGTGTCCTGCAAAATGTGTCCCTTCCTGCAGAAGGCAAAACAGAATCAAACTCTTTTGTTGGAATATGTTTAAGACTTGTCCACCATAAAGTTTGCAGACCTCTAAATGCCAGGTGAATCCCATATCTCCTATCTAGAAATGCTCTCTCCAAAGCATCACTGTTGGATGCATGTGGTGTAGAGAGCTGATGGTACATTGTGCACCCAAGCTTTGAGGTGTCTTCAAGACAATTATGTCTTAACTTGATGAGTTAATGAGCTTCATTATTTCCGCCAAATCCTGATGCTGGTCCTGCTAGGACTTGGCAAAAAAAGGCCTTCTTACTCAATTAGGGTAAGCCCTCAGGACTGCTTTTGTATAACCCAGATCAGCTGTACCCTGACGACTCAGGAGCAGTGCCCTGCATGGGAGCAGCAGGTTCAGTTCCTAAGTAAGCAGCAGGACTGTGACCCACTACAAGTTCTGGCTTGAGGCAGCTGATGTGCTCCCTGCATGACCCTCAGTCTCCACAAGGAGTTATTTCAGGAATCACGGGGAAATTAAGGTACCACCTCCAGAACATGCCCTGCCTGTGCTGCTGGCCATTTCAAACCTGGACAGTGCTGTGAATAAGGATCTTTCACCTTCTACCCACACACTTTTTTGTGTAAATTTCACAACATTTTGGTTATATTTATTGAGGCTTATTGTATAGGTTGGGGAAGAAATACCGAAGGACCTGTTAACTGGAGGAGAACTAGACAGAATTATTTGTATGTTCTTAGATTTTGGTGCTAGCATAATGGGCAAATCCAAAATATGAAGCAACAGCAGCTTTATCTGTTGATAAATACACTTTAAAGGTATTCTCTGTTAATTTCTGAGATATAAGAAGTCACCTTTTTTCTTTTTTATGTACTATAAAGAGAAAGAAATGCTCCTGTGTGCAGCAGAGCCTGCTGTCTTGCGTGGATTCTCCAGTGGTGGGTGATATGGCTGAGGCCAAATGTCAGTTTTGCCCTCAAACAGGATTGATTTGGACCTCTTCCCTCTTCTTGGCTTGCTGTACCCATGAAACAACTGTGTGTAGCAACTGGAGATCTGGGATGTGTAATGCACTGAGGTTACAGCAAGGTACATCTTTAGACTTTCAGTATCAGTGAGGATGAGATGCAGGTAGGCAGATGCACGTATGCACATGTGGGAACACATGCAGATCCTGTGAACACCTGAAGTTTTGTTTCCTTTGAGATGCCAGGCAGAACACCTCCTTAAAATTCATCGGGACCTTTTTAAAAAGGATTGACTTTGCTGAAAAGAAATTAACTGAGAATAAACACTTAGCAATTTTTTTGCCTTATCTTGCAAGCTTAAGTCTCTCAACAATTACTTCTGCCGATGTCCAGAGTTGTAGCATCACGGAAATTAGCCCTGGAAAAGATGTAGAAAGCTCCAGAGACCTGGCTAAGACAGTTTCTTACAGTATCTTTCTGCCCAGCTTTTTTCCCAAGCTTCATTTGAAATATGCTGTGCAAGGAGGTTTTGGCCATAACTCTTCAGAGACCTCATCACATCCTAACACATCCCGCAGTGTCTCCCCTGTTCAGCCACAGAGAAAATACTGTATTTATGTGTTTAATAAATGCATTCTTTCCCACAACAGCTCAACATTTATATCTGTTCTTAACTGTGGTAGTTTATGGTGTGTTGTTGGCCTGGGAGGTATGTAGGTTGTGTGCGTGTTGGTTGTACGTGCGTGGAGTTAATGCCTGAAGGAGCTAATTTTAGACTTGACTGCAGCAAATAACAGATGAATACAATGAATCCCCTTGACCACCTGAAGCTAACTGCAGTTATTGATGCCTGGACAAGTGTAATGCAATGTCAGATAAGGAAGGTAGCCTGTTGTCCCATCTTTGAAAGGTGTGTGTAATTTAGCAATGATGCAATGTGAAAAGCTCCAGGTCTGTTGAGCCGGAATTTTACGGATTTCTGTGTCCCGTATAGGCACGGCCTTTGTGTTGCTTGGGTGAGTTAGTCCCATGCACTGTTTGCCTGGTACAACACAGAAGTATTTATTCACTTCTAGAGCGGGATAGAATTAAAATCACAGCAGACTCATTGGCAACATCCACTAATTTACAGTTGCCTGCAGCAAGAGAATGAATTTCCCCCCCTTTACATATGATTGCACAATAAATGTGCCTCGTTCCTTTCCCATTTCTAGCCCTTATCTACTGCACAACATCCCACTAAATAGTGTCCATCTGTTTCCTCTGTCTCTTTACATGTACACTGGCAATTGCCTTCAGCCTGACACCTTAACCTGCAAAAAATGAGTTTTCAAGTCAGCATCTTTGGAAAGTCTTGATTTGTTGTAAAAGTTTTGATTTTGTTTTCAAAGCTGATGGACGCCACCTTCACTGGTCAAAAACTAGACACACCCCTGGCAAAAAGCTCAGTCCAGCTGATTCCAGACCAAGTTTGAAAGTCTGATCCCTGTGACCTTTTTTTTTCACCTTGTTGTAAATCCCTAACACAAATGTTGCTCACATTTAGTGATACCCACTCACACCTCCCAAACTATTGGGTCTAGTAGATGGAGGAATAGAGCACCTCTTATTCTCTGTTGAAGGTTTAGGGAGCAAGGATCAAGAGCAGGCAGTTGGAATTGCTCAGCATTTTTGACCTAAGATGCTAGAGCAGGTAAATCTTAATGCTGCCTTTCGCCATTAAATGCCTGATATCTGGAAAATGGATATAAAAAAATTACAAAAATTGTTTATTCCATGGAAAGGCAGTAGAGTTGATAGGAAAAGTGAGCTGAGGTGTGCAGTAGGCAGGTAATCCAGAGAGTCTGTGTTCTTCTTTATTCCTTTCTTTGCGTGTGTTAACATTTTCATTTTGGAGTATATAGCATCTTACATGAAAATGTTTCAGGAATAGCTGGTTACAGTGCATAGTGCTGTGTTTTCCTTGCCCTTCTCATTTGCTCTCCCTCCCGGTCAGAGATGAAATATTAGCAGAGCAGCCTAGTAAATGTGCATCCAAGCACAATGCTCTTCCCTCAGGATAGAGATAAGGATCTTGCCAGGATGCTGTCCATCCTTCAACTTTCAAGAAAACACAATCCTCTTCTGTAAAGAAGGGAAGAAAGATCATGTGAAAATCAAGAGCTACCATGAGAACAAGAAAGAAAAGCAGAAGCAGAAGACAGGGAAAATGTAACAATTGCTTCCTTCTAATGAAATTCAGAGGTAGTTTGAATTCTTAATTGACGAATGATCTTGTGCCCGCTGCAATTCTGGCTGCAGGCTCCACATTTCAAAAACTGCTTTTGCAGCAGTTGGGGAACATGTCAGCAGGAAAAACTGACCTTTCCTGTCACTTCTGCCTGCATCCTCTCAGTGTTTTCTCATGCGAGGGCTGATTAATGAATAGGGATGGTGGAGGATGTTGATTTAGCATAGTTTCTCACACGGAGGGTACCCTTTTTAACTCCTTATGCCAATCCAAGACAGCAGCACACAGGGGTGCATTTTGTGGACCTTGGTTTAGATTCTGCTGCCTGGAGTTTATGTACATAGAGAACAGAGAGCTGAGCTGTGCATGGAGCCTGAGGTGTGACCATGTGTCAGGAAAACTGTTTTCAAGCTGGCCTTAGGCTTCTGAGTGTTAAATATTCTTGTCTTTTTAAGCTTCTGAGTAGAGCTGTTTGTCAGCCAGAGCACCATGAAACCCTTTCCCAGCCACCTCACTCTGTGGGCTTGACTTGGTTATAAAGAACAGGCAAGGGAAATGGTAAGTCAAGGGATGCTGACATCTCCTCATTGTGCTTTAGTCGTTTAAATAGTATTGAGCTGTGCATCCTCCAAATGTTCTTCAGAGAGATGATGTGTGAGAAAATATAAGGCTGTGAAGGTCTCTTCTTGTTTTGTTGGTGTTCCTATATTGCCAGACCTGAGAGGTTGTTGTAGTGAGTTCTCAAGGCTACGGAAATTACAACGTGGGATAAAAGAGTAGCTTTACAGTGTGTGGGTGTGCTTTTGGAGCTGTACTTCAGGACCTGTATTCACATCTTGCTCTTTCCCCTGCCGACATTTTTGCATTCTTCATGTAAAGCTCCTCCAGACAATTGATGAGAGACCATTTACTAAAAATACCTGAATTTGGGAGTCAGAGCACTGCAAATCAAAGCTGTTTTCTTTGCCAGTGGAAACAGACACAAGGTGAGGCATGAAGAAACAGCATTGATTGGGGGTCTGTTTTGCAATCAGTCTTTGATATAAGAGAGTGACTTGGTTTGAGCAAAGGAAGGATGACCAATGCATCACTTTCCAGGCTTGTTATCTACCTGCAGATAACAAGAGCCTGTCTTGCTTTTGGGTTGCAGGAGATCGCTTTGTGAACTTTTCTACTTGAAATGCGGTATTTGGTGAGCAGAGGAATACTAGGGGTGTTCTGTGTGCTAGTCCTTTTTTTGTCATCATTGTTGTTCTGAAAAGAACCATTAGGCTTGTCAAAACTAATTAAGGAAACAAGTAGATGGCACTGGAAAGGAACTTCAAGCTAGAATGACATGTTTCAGGAGACTCCTCTCATTCCCTGGTGCACATTTAATACGCATTATGAGTAGATCCACAGAGCTTGTGTATGCAAATGCAGATGGTAATGAGTATTCTGAATCTTGTTGGGATATACTTAGGTTTCCCTATTTATAGTCCCCTTTAAAATGAATAGTATAGTGGCAGACTGATGTTTCTTATTACCTGTGCCAGGAGCAGGTTTGCCCCATTGCTGCCAGGGGAGACATACACAGTGCCCTCTCCATCTGGGCAGGAGCGACCCAGATGGTGTCAGGGGACCAGGTGAGGCCACCTGGCGTTGTGTCAGGACACAGCAAATGGCTCTGGGTAGGAGAGCCATTTGGCTTCCAGAAGGATGGATGCCTGGCATCTGCAGACCCAGATGGAAGGCTGAATTTAAGTAGGAAATCTGTTGGGAAGGGCTGCATGTGTGTTCCCACCTTTACCTCAAAGTGCTGGAATTACCGCTCCCTTTGATAAAGTTGTAATGGGTAGATGTGATGGTAGGTGTGTACCTCTGTCCCAACTGGCATGTCATAGGCAAGGGTCATGGCTGCTGAATGACTGAAATTACAGCAATTAGTGCTACTCCTTTGAAAAAGACAGAAAACTTCTGCTATGGACTAGAAAGATGTGTGCCCTTCCTCTATATATTGGGAAATAATGTTGCTGCACACCATTATGTTTTTCACTGACATTTAAAGGATCCTCTATTTGTCCTACTGTCACTTTTAACTGTGTCCAGATATTGGGAAGATTTGACCCTGATAATTATATGGTCACAGGAACTCAGGCCCGTTCTGCAGTCCTTACCGATAACAGACAGCACTATCTTCCTTGTGGGATCACCCTGAAACTGATGGTAGCGATTAAGGAGCAGACTATTTCTCACTGGGCATGGAATGATGAAAGCTCTGCCTGTGCTGCTTTGTTTTGTTGCGTTGGTATTTTTTGGCTGCAGTTCAGTGTGTTGTGAATGGACACACTGTCAATGCGGTGCTCTCGTTAACAAGTAATGCCAGTTTGAGTTACCTACACAGTGGGTCATAATGCAGTTGTTTTGACATTTGCAGCACTGGCTGGTCTTAGCTGAACTCCAGCACATTTGTATGTTTGTCATTATTTCAGTTGCTATGTTTTTTTGTGAGAATCACAAAAATGTATCAGACTGTCTGTATTCTGTTTGGTCTTTTTCTCTCTCTCTTTTTTTTTTTTCCTTTTTCTTTTCCCAGTGTTTCTGCTGTTGATGCCCCAAGGATGAAAGCAGCAAAAGATTGTGATAAAAAATGTTTTCAGAACATTAGGGAATTCTGAACATTGGCTGGCTAGGAGGGAATCTATTATTTACAATCTACTGTATCAAATTTAACTCCCACCAAATTAGAAACTGATTTTTGTCGTTGTCCCTTTTTAATCTAACCCTTTGGTTAACTCAGGAGAAGCAGCTCCATAAATCACGAGGACATCTATGGATTTTTTTTTCCCCTGCCAGCCATTGCTAGGACTATATGTTCATCTCCCAGTGATTCTTATCAGCCAGGACACTAATAATAACATTTCTGTTCTGGGCTTGACTTTCCCTCTGCCAGGAGGAAAAGTATCTTTTTAATGTGATTGGAAAAACATTTTTAGGGAGTAAATAACAATGCACAGGAGGATTTGACTTGAGGTGCTTGAGTTTCAGCTAGTGAGATTAAAGAAACTCACTGTGTCTTGTTTCGTGATTATCAAGGACTGTGGCATTGGATCATGTGGTGAATAATGAATACTTTCTCACCTTTTTAAAATCAGAAATTCACCATATGTGCATCACTGCTTTTCTTTTGAAGATGGGGAAACTGAGGTGAACAGTAGCAAGATTGGCCAGCAAACCAGCGGCAAATCAGAAAACTTAGTATTTTATGTCACTATTCAGCCAAATAAAACCTCCTTTTCATTTACTTTCTATAAGCATGAGGCTGCTGTGCCTTCATCTGGTTTTACTGGGTCTTGGAACCACCTCTCTTTGTCACTAGAAGAATGATCATAGTAGTCTTGATCTTGTAGAAAAGGGACAGGCAGGATCACTCACCTGGCCTGAGAAGGCTGTTATAGGGCCCCTGAGAGTGGTCTGAGTAGAAACAAAAAGGAGGAAAATTAGTAGTGACCCTGAGACTAGCTCAGTTGGTTAAAGCGCAGTACAAATTAATACCAAGGTTGTGGGTTCAATGCTTGTATCAGCCATTCACTTAAGAGTTGGACTTTACAATCCTTGAGGGTCCCTTCCAACTCAGAATATTCTGTGGTAGAAGGTAGACACCTACATACCAGGTTTCACAGGATGGATTTGGATTGGTTTTGCTTTCCTTCACCACCTCTCTCTCATTACTACCTTTTAGCTAACTGGCTGTCTTCTTTCTCTCTCCTCCCAGGTCAGTGACTGGTTTGGATAAAGAGCCTGACCTTGTGCACATGGAAGCCCGCACAGCTGATGGACGTGAGTGCCTGCAGCCAATGCTAAAAAAGTGCGCTTTGAGCCAAGAATGGAGTGGTTACAAAAACTCACTTTACTCATTTTATCTCCCTATTTACATTTTAATTGGTAGGAAAGTTGTGGGTCCTGGGGGTTTGATGTGAGACATACTCTTACCCTTAGGCTGTTTGGGGAAAGTCACGAGCTGCAGGGCTCATGTCCTTGGAGAGAGTGGGCAGAAGCACAATCCGTTGGGCTGAGGAGCCATCTATTCTCTTCCCTATTTAGCTGTTTCAGTATGGTGTAGTTTACATGAATCATAAAGACCTGGGATACCAGCACTGTGCTTTGCAGCCTTTGTGCATTTCCAAAAGTGCTCAAAACAGCTGGGTCGTGCCTGGAAATTGGAGGAATTGCCTGCAGTCAGACTTACCCACTGGTCAGAATGTCCCAATGCCACTTTGTCTTGTATTGAAAGTATTTTTTAATTTTGCTTATGAAGTACAATTGGGTGTTCCACACCAAAACATTGCAGGTCATGAAAGGTGCCTCAATCTGAAGCAGGAAATAGAAAAAAATTTCTTAACCCCTCACTGAAATGAACCTAATCCCATATGTAGTAGAACAGATTCCTACGTAGTTAGCCTCCAGCTAAGACAGTATTGGAAGTAAGCTGACTTACACTTTCCAGAGTGTTTTAGATATTTCTCACAGGAACTACAGTATGGTAATGCATCTACTCCTGGCGTGCAGCTTTACTCCAATGGGGGTAAATGGGAGCGATGGGACAAGTGTCCCTTTGCACTGTGGGGGCAGTGTAGAAAAGCAGCATAGGACTGAAGTTTTAGAGGATTTATGGGAAGAAAAAGCCTCATTTTTGTTGGTTGCAAAATTTTGTGTGTTGTAGTCAAATGCTGCGTAGGCCAGATGCTGTGTTAGCAAGCTCCTGTCTGTCAAGGTGGCTTCTCTGAGGTTGTGGATGTTCTAAAATCACTCATTGGCCTCCCACTGCTATTTAGTGATGGCAGCTGAATAAATAACCAAGCAATAAAAGCTCAGGGGTGACAGCTGTTTGTTGAATATGTGGAAAAAGCAAAACAGGTCGGCAGGTGGGTGGACAAGGTAGGGAGGCATCTTCAGTGCCTTTGCTGCTGTGTGTACTGTTGCAGGGATGCTGGGAGAAGTGGGCAAAAGCAAATAAAAAAACCCAAGCAAACTAAGCCAAAAAAACCTGCAGATGTAGTCTGTTTTCAAACTAAGTTTAAACTTTCTCGCCCAACTATTCGAGAATTGGATGTCTCAAGGATGTAAACACTTTGTTTAAAGATGTATCCCCAGTTTGCAGACAGCTCTCTCCCTTCAGGTCTAGTTTGCTTGGAGTTTTGCTGTTCTTGTTTTATGGTATAAATTCAGCATTTTGAAGCTGGCAGTTAATGGTGTTGAGAGTTTCACTGAAAGCCAGAGATAACCAGTAGTGTCAGCAGAAGAGACCTGTTGCAAGGCATCGTCCCAGCAGGCACAAGGGACACCTGGTGGGGTGTGCTGACCCAGCCGGCATGTGCCACTGGGGGATGGCACCAGAATGACTCCTCTCCCAGCCAAGCACAGCATGGAAGACCTGTGTTGCTCCAATTAGAGTTTTTAAGGCTTAAAACGATATTAGTTTCTGTTACAAAGCAGCAGCTGCCTCACAGCTATAGCCTCAGCTGGTGTGAAATGGTGCAGCTCTGTGTGCTCAGGAACAGGAGGCTGAACTTTTCCTCAGCTGGCTCTGTAACCAAATTGGGCCTCCATGCACTCAGTGAAATGACTGAGCCACTTCTGCCGGGTGGAAAATGGGCCCCTGCAGTTATCTCCTCCTGATCAGAAAGTTTCTGTTGATCATTTTCCTCATTAGTGTAGAGAAGAAAGGATAGGCTTCCTTAATGCCTCTTAGGTCAGCCTGGTGGCTTGGTCCCTTATTTGATGCATTAACAGACACAGATTTAAGTATTCCCATTGCTCAGTTCAATTCAGGGAGAAGAATCCATGCCTTCAGTGTCACTGACTACTTGAAAAATACACAATTCTTCTAGATGGGATATTTTTCTTTCCTCCTCTTCTGTTTTCCTCCATGATTTTCATTTAAAGAAAAAAAAAATGAAGAGAAAAAGTGGTGGGGTGGTGGGACATGCTAGAGTCTCATTCATCCATAAATGAGTCAGGCCTATCAATAAACTCATGGAGCCGAAGCATGGAAGTCTCTTGGTGTCTGTCCTTCAAGATGTCTTGTCCCATGGTTTTGTCTGTCTAGTCATTAGGAATAGTAATGTCTCTGACAAAAACATCTTCCCCAGTGTCTAATCTCCTTAAATATTTGCAAGATGCTGACAATTCCAGTGCCTATCTTATCTCAAGCTGTTCCTGCCTTTTGTAGCTGATGAAGTTTTTCACATTTTTTCGATGTCTTGGCAGAGTTATTGTAGCAGAATAATAATCCAGGCTCGCATTTTTAAATTATAAAAACATGTAGGAGCCTTGGGCATTGTCCCTTCTGCCTGGATGCAATAGGCAGCAGCAAGGACAGGGTTGGATGCAAGGGAGCTATTAAGAATACCCTGGCACAAGCATCCACCACCATTCCTGGGAAGGATATATTAAACTTTCTGATGTTCCGTGAGCTAAACTCCCTACTTACAGATATGGTGCAATAAACAGGATTTGAATTAAAGAGAGGGGGTAAAAGCTAACCAGAAAGATAAAACAGAGTAACTAGTTCCTGGATAGTAATTTACAATCCTGTCTACATTTCTAGATACTCGTTTCACGTGGGGGAAAAATTGTAGAGGCCAGTGAGTTTTTTCTCCCTCCCACGAAATCCTTCACGGGCAGTTTTTGATTTTAAGTCTTGCCTGGCACCGGGACGTGTCTGAAGCTGAGCCAATCTGCCAATGCAATTTGTTTCCATCAGCTGCCCTCCTCCCTGTTAGCCATGCTGACCGGCTATCCCTGCTTTCAGCTGCCTTATTAACGCTGCCAGGAAGCAGCAGGACTTGCTGTCTTGTGTCTGTAAGTCACAGTTACCTGCACACAGGTCTGCCCTTTGCAGACTTCTGCACAGTGACAGCTTTCACTGTTTCACTGCCTTCCTTCAGGGACCCGCATCTTTGGGTGGTTCCCACCAGAGTGAACCTCTTGTGCTCCTGCTTCCTGCCAAAGCTGGCATGGCTGGCAGGCAAAGAGGAGACTTAGTAGTTTGGCTTATTTCACCAGCTTATCACTTCAAATTTCAAGAAATTGTTTCAGTTTTATCACTTCCAAAAGGGTAAAAATACGCTCCAAATTCTCAAGATGGGAGACTATGTTAAATAGCAATGAGGAGGCGGTTCAAGCTCCTCAACTGGAAAACGGCTGCACATCTGCGAAAGCCATTCCCTAATCCTAAGGGAGGTGGGAAGGGTTTGTGTGGAGGTATGGATGCTGGGATTTGAGCTGCAGCAAGTGCTCCAGGCTGCTTGATGTCCATATTGCCTCCTTAACAGATGAGCTGAGAAAGTAGCTGGATCTTGGGTTGTAAGCATGAGAAGTTTTCGATGCTCTTCGGGAAGTAGGAAACTCTTCTCAATTCTTTTTGCAGTGGAGCATAATAAAAAACCCAAAAGATACAAAAAATCTCCAATCCACTAAAAAAACCCCCCAAACCCAAAACCAACCAAATCCTTTAATTCTGATGTTGCATGGTACAACATGTACATTGGAAATAACACCTGGACAGAAGCCAACCTCCATTAAGATATACAGCTCCCAGTGAAAGGTAAGCAAGGTCTAGAGCCCTGGCTTGGGGTCATGTCACCTGCCTCTCTGTGTGGATGTCCTTTATCCTTGTAGCTGTGCAGAAGAGGGGCGAAAAATTACCTCACTTTGTAGGAGAGGGAGATATCAGCTTGGAATTTAGGATGTTCTTCTTTCTTAATTGAGCTTTTGTTGAGGGACCCTGTACTTTGTATCTAAGGGAAGATTTCTCTGGGAATGGGACCATAGCTCAGGGAGGGATCATACCCTTTAAGAAACTTGAGCAGGAACTTGGGGTTGTTCCTCACTTTGAATTGCATACAAATGGCAACTGAACTGGGTGCTGTTGTATTTTTTACCTGATTTTTTAAACGTATTTTAAAGGGAATTATTTTTCATTTTCCTTTGGGCAGCTGGAAAAAAAAAACAAGACTTGAACTTTTTTTGGTATCCTAAAGCAGATAAGTTTGAAGATATTTTTTGTGTCTGTGGGTTTGTTTCTTTCTTTATAGACCTTGTGTTGTAAAATACATGAAAATAAATGAAGAAAGAAACTAAATGGAAAATGGGTAGTGAGCTATCCCCCTTCTCTACCACCATTTTCTTGTGATTATTAATCAGGTGTCACTCTTTGAGTATATTTGATTACTGGTGTAACACACTCAAAATGACACATTTCCCAATAGGCAGGAAGCTCGTTGTCATGTCAACACTTGTGATCTATCTGCATTTGTTTGTGACAGGTTTTTATTCCTCTTCCCATTCTGTCATTCAGTAGCAGCAAATTATCCTCTTTTTGGAAGGATAAGAATATCCAGGCGACTGTGTGGGAGAACATACTGGAGGGAATGAGCTTCTAAAAATACATCTCCTGACCTCTTCTGCTTGTTCTGCCTAATTTTAGAGCTACCTCAAAGAAGAAGTTACATCTGTTGTTCTCTTTGGGTAGTATGGCTGCATATAAGACCCTCTTGGTTTCTGAGAAGTTGCTTTTAGCCACTGCAAAGTTGTCTTAGATTCCATATTGAGGAGCTAAATACCAGATCTGCACCACTTGTGTATATATTCAGTTGATGAAGAACCTTCATTTATGCCAGATGCAAGTCTGACCTCTCTGCTGCTGCTGGTATTTTATGCTGGGAGAAAACACAACTCTGGTACTCCAGTTATTTGGCACTGTCTCTAGGTCAGATACTCTTCACCATACACTTTAATTATCTCCAGGTACCCTGAGCTGGCAGCAGCAACATATTCTGCTGCTGTTGCATCCTCAGTGGGACTGCGATTTCATTATTGCACCAGACCCATGCAACTGCTCTGAATCAGCCATGTAGCTCTTATTAACCTGGAATCTCCAGTGTCTCAACCCAGAACCAGGTCGGCAGCCTTTAAACATGGGCCTTCAGCCATTGAGCGGTTGGGCAACAACCTTTATTAGATTAACACTTGGTTGTAGTTTGTGACTTTTTTAGACAATATACTTTGAAAAATCATTATTCTCATTATTAATGCCTCTGACTTGCATTCTTAAAAGTGTTAATGGGACAAGACTGTGAAAGGAAAAAGTGTCAGTCTGTGAATCTTGTCTTAGAATCTGGGAAGGCATTTAGCTGAGTGTCAGGATTTCAGTCATGAGTCCTAGAGCTTTCTACTGAACCACATTTTGGTGTCCCTGGGAGGACACAGACGAAGGACAATAGCAGGTATGTTTGGGATGGAGAATCCCATAAACAGCTTTGCTGGGCAAGTTACTGTCCTTTTAAACTTCTGTCATTTTGGGATCAATTTGACGAGCTCCATATTAAAAGGTTCTGTTGTGAACTAAAATCACCTCACCAGGCTCACCTCAGCTTTTATAAACCTGCTGTTTTCTTCATTGGTGGCCTGTTGTCTCCCTTTGTAGAAAAGCAAACAAGCGCTTGAATCCAGGAAGGCTGTAGAAGTGCTGCAGTGTATAAGATATTACCCTTTTATCACTGCAGCTGTCATCTTAGTAGTATTTTCATTTTCTCCCTAATTTACAGTTTTCAGAAGAGCAGTTGAAAAGCAGAGAGGGCATATTTAGACTTTACATCCATCTAGAAACACAGTGCCTTCATTGTTCTGTTTCATGAGCTCCTTTCTTAGCCTGAGTGAAATAATGCTTAATCCCCTAAAACCTCTGTCAACTTGCTGGAGATGAGCATTTCTCTTCTTGTACTGAGCAACTTTCTGGTATGTCTGCCTTTGTGTTACTGTCTTCACTCTCTTCTCCCAGTCCTGTTCCTCCTCTCAAGCAATGCCAAGGCCTGACAAGATCCCATTAGTGTGATAATATTCTCATCTTCTCTCTAGACAGAAGCATTTGATGGTTCTTGCAGTGCATTAACTACTGTTGAGACTCTTCAGTTAGTCATGCTATGTCACGTCCATGGCATTTTCATACCTAGGCTATGTTGGCTATAAAGATTTAATTTTGGGATATGCTTGTTATTTTCACAGCAAAATAAGTTAAACTTAATAGTGTTTGTTTGGACTTTTTTTTTTTCCCTCTTTGTGTGTTACTGCCACAATTAAAAACAGTCATCAAGAATAGAGTATTTTAGAGGGAGGACAGGAATATAATTCCCAGCAGAGTATTGAAATTGGTGAATTCTGTGTGAATGGCTTCTGAAATCTTCTTCTACTCCGTATAGTCTCACTATCAGCTTTCTGATGCATTTATGGTTGGTACCCTTCATTTATGATTTGAACTTCAGTCTCCTGAGGTATGTCCGCAGAATGGGGAAGAGAATGGTGAATGTTCAAGTGTGATGAATTCCTGACTTCAGAGAGCAGTTACGGTGTTAAAGGCTGGAGGCAGATCATGAAATAACAACTATATAGTTGGAGATGAGGTTAAGACTTCCCTTCAGAGACCTTTTTTTGAGCTGCTGCTGATGTTTCAGACAACTGGCCCCTACGTGGGCATTTATTATGTGTATATGTTCTCCCATTGCAGACACCCACTATTTGACCTGTCGGATCCAAGAGTGCTCAGAGACCAAAAGGAGTGGGCCGTTTTCACGCTCCATTGATGTCAGCTCCCTTGTTGTTCAGGATGAATATATCTTCATCCAGGTACGTTGACTCGATCCAAATGCGACAAGAATTCTGCCTGGACAAAGTATTTTTTTCTGTGCAAAAGCATATTCTTAGGACAAGAACGTGGGACCACAAATGGTAAAGCTGGGAGTCTATACATACCTCCTATAAATTGGCTGTGCAGTCTGGGGCAAAACATGATCTTTCTGCTCATCACTTGTGTTATAGTGAATCTGGTATATTTTTCAAGTTTATTCTTCAAGGGTCCATGGATTTCACAGAACATCTGACTTGCTGTTGTGGCTACTCGTAAAATACAAAGAAACTATTGATGAATTGGGGAGAACAGAGAAGAACAAAGGAAAGGCGTGAGTGATTATTTTAACAAATGGAAAGGTTTATGATGAGTTCACAGTCAAGTAATGCTAATGGAATGAACAACAATTTGCAGAAGAAGGTAAAATAGCAGAAAGATTAAAAAAAAAAGATGTTATAGGGCAACTTCAAAGTGAAAGATGGCTGTAATTTTGTCAGCTAGTTGGTGACAATTTTGGAGATGTGGAGAAAGTGAGAGAAATTGAATGAGAAACTACTTGTTTTTGAGATTTTTTGAGAATACATGGGCTGGATGGAACAGTGCCATCTCTCCCTCTTTCATATCTGTGGAAGACTGAGAATTAATAGTACAGTATGGAAGAACACTTCCTGAAGATGTACATTTGGGTGAAAACTGGGAGCCAGGCTGCAGTCATTCCAGATTGTGGGAAGCTCAGGAGACACAGAGATTACAGACAGGATGTTGTTAACTGCTTGTCACCAATGCTGAAGCAGGGGGAATGAAATGAGATGACGTGGAGCTTTGATTCATGTGGTACGAAAAAGACATATACTTCCCTCTTTGTCAAGACTGGGTTTCATTAAGCTTCTATTTTACTTCCTTGGGGGAACATTTTTCTCCACTGTATCCAAATTATGAGAAAGTTTTACTCTGTTTATTGTGAGATTTTCTTATAAATGGGAGTGTAAATAGAAAGGGTGATAATTCTGTGCTGGCATTAGGTAGAGGACTGGACCCCTATGGCCTGAGAGGACTGCAATATGAAAACTGCATGCACCTGAGTAACACTGGCAGACTTTTATGAACAGGGGAGTCTGCTGCTCTGGAGATGACCTGCTGCAAAGGGACCCACAGTTCTCCCTAATTCCCCACGAAACCCAGCCTGCCACTGCTTACTTTGGCATCACGGGGGAGACCCGCTGCTGGAAAACACTGAATGCAGTTTTTCAACTTAGTCGGTCATGATTTGACTAGAGGCAATGGTTTTCCAATCGATAAATGCTCTACTCTCCAAGAAGTATTTTAGAGTCACTCTCTTAACCTGGTGGTTTATGTCTGTGGCTGAGGGTGATGTGGTACATCCAGTTCTTTAAGGCTACAGTGATGCCTTATAGACATTTTTTGTTCCACAACTCTCACCAGTATTAAAACAAAGCTCCCCTGTTTAGAATCTTAATCTCACAGCGAGGACATGGTCTGGTATGTGTGAGCTTCTCTGCCTCAAATTAGCAGTGAGTAGCTCAAGCTAATAGATGCAGAACACTTCAAGTTTACAAAAAAAAGGACATGTGTGTGTATGCATATATATGTAATATTCTAGTGCCTTGACTGTTCTTAACAATGTTTTATTAAAGCTTGGTTGGTATTTGAATTGAAAATCACATCCCCACACTTTAAAAAACTGTAAAATATACACACAGAACATTTCTGCTGCTGTGGGCAAGAGGCTCTCCATTCACGGCCTGTCTACCCCTTTCCCTCTCTTTGGTATCCCACTGGCAGGGTTTCTGGCTGTCCAGCAGCCTGTTGTAAGTGGCTGCAGACACTGGGCATGAACTGAGTCCACGTGGTACTCAAGCAACACGCAGACACTTCAGATTCACAGCACACACCTCTCTGAGCTGAAGGTGTGTTAAATCCACCGTGTCCAGCACTGAGTCAATGGACTACGCAGAGTGTTTGCTCGGTACATATGTAGCAGTGCTGATATGTCCTGGATGTATTAGTCTCACAAGCTGTGTGATGTACCTGCCTATTATGGGATGTGTCAGATTGACTCTGTGTGCAATGTCTCATGCATATCATTCAGTCTGGATAATCTTGGACAGAAGTATGAGAGCCAGGTCTTTAGAATTTCAAATATTAGGCAGAAATGAATAAATAAATATCAAATGAAATGTTAAGAACCTAGTGAGGTTTAATAGCTGCATAAAGGATTGGTGCATGTGTTCTGATCTTTCTGTGCTGGAACAAATCAGAACTAATGTCTTGGAGTGGAGAGAAGAACTTGTTTCTTTTAAATTTTGTCATTAAAATAGCAGATTTTTCCTCTAAACCCATAGTCAGTTTTCCTCTAAAGTGAGAGGAGAGATCAAAACCTTCAGGGGCAATTTATCTTCTCCTATATCACCTATTTCAAGATGAGATAGGTCTCTCTTTGAATATGTCTTTCTCATTAATATTAGAAGGAACCTAAGTATAGCTTAGAGAAGACCCCTAAATTTTTGACAGCTAAAATTAGGGAAGATAAATCCCAGCTATTGATATAAGTGTTTTAGATTATCTGCATACAGTTATTTACTTGTGAATATCCATTCCAATCAAGTTGATGAACAGGCCTGTAGTGTAAGATTCCTGGGAAGCATTAACCTGTGCAACTGTGCACTCAAAGCAAATGTGATACTATGGTGCATAATGGATAGGGGAAAGAAGAATACAGAAAATGTTATAATGCCTTTATAAATCAATGATTCTGCTTGTGTAGCACTTCTGAAAGGATCTTGCAGAATTACAGTACAAAGAAAGAAAATGAAAATGATCCTATACTTGAAAATATCTTGTCTATGAAGAGAGTTTGAAAAGACTGGGACTGGTTACCAGGCAAAAGAGATAAATAACATAGCCCAGGAGGAAAGATATAAAAGGTAATGTGGAAGGAAGAAAGAAATAGCTACTAAGAGAGAGTAGGAAGAACTCTTATGAATAAAACAGTAGGTGTTCACTCAAGATGTATTGATTGGCTTTCTATTTGATTGATCAATAGTTATTTAGGGATGCCTAGCACATCACTAAGATTGGATTGGATAATGCTGCATAAATTGCTACACTAAGAGAAAATCCTGCCTTCTTTTAATATTTAAGTTCCATACAACTTGCAAACAGGTAATTTATTTGTGAGAAAACCTTTGAGTACTTGTACTGAGAAAGTGTCACTTTCTAAACTTAGGTTCAGACATAACCTGCAACTACCTAAAAGGTCTGATTTCCTGGCAATTACCAGAACTGCTACAGTATTCTCATGTGCAGAGCCTATGTTACAAGACACGGGGATCAGGGAGAGTCTTGGTTTATGTATGACTCTAGAGTATCGGTACTTTGGAGAATTTATATGGTAAAAATTAAACCACAGAGGGAATTCTGAGGAAGCAAGTCTTGTGTCAGGGTTTCTAATGGAGTTGCTCAGGTTGCTGTAAAGAGTTGAAAATGCCATCGACTTTATTGAAAATAATTTGCAGGAAATTCTATTTTGAGAGAAAAAGCATTGTTTGGAGAAACCCTTTTTGTTTTCCTGTACGTAAACAAATAACATCAATGCTGCTTAGTTCTTTAAAGATGAAAGAGAAGATCAGGAATGATCTGTGTATGTTTCCTTGCCAGCAGATAAAAATTTTCCACTGAAAACGCAAGAAAGCATGAGCAAACATCATCACTTAGTGGAGGGAGCGAGGAGAGTCTGGACCAAAAAAGTCCCAGTAGAGTTGACCTATTTGCTGTGGTCTGCAACTCCTAAGGGTATGAATAGGGCAACACATTCCCTGGGAATCGGCTTTTCTCTGGGACAGCAGTTCGTGCAGAAAGCAATATTCTTGTGGGCAGACCTATGGCTGCTAGATAGTTAATTATTGCTGGGTTAAAGTGGGTGTTCCCAGTCACCCAAAGGCCGTGTGCAAGCTCTCTCAGGTGCAGTAGCTCAGTGGTTCTGCTGCATGGCTGGAGTCTCACGTTGGACGAGCCTGTCTCTCCCAATGCACTGGTGCAGACCCATGTAAGGACTGTATTTTCACACCCTAGGTGTCAGGAGAGGGACAATAACAGTGATGAAACTCTTCAGAATGTGTGACATGATGACTGCTGGCACTACTGCTCTTATAGCGCTGGTGGCCTAAGGCTGTGAGCCAATGTTTACAGGGAGAGGCACTATTTTTAATGAGATTTGAACTGATAGAGTTAGAAAAGGGGCAGATAAGATTCTGAGCATAGTCACAAGATCCTAAAGGACTTGAGGAAGGATTTGGTCTCTGAAAATTGTTCGTTCTTTTTTTTTTTCCCCCAGCCGTAGATGTAGGTCTCATAAATATATTTCCGTCTCCCTATTAATCTTGCTGTGTTGTGTAAACACTTCAGTGTGTGGCATTCCTCCCAGGGATCATACCAGTCTAGGTCAGCATGCAGTTATCACTGTCCCCATTCCTTCTCTGTCAGCGCTTGGAGACCCTCAGGATAACTTTGGCCTTTTTGATTTGAGCTGGCTGTAAGTCAGTGCAGAGATGTGTGGATGGGTGATCAATACCTGTCTTGGTTGTTTTTTATGTCTTTATTTTAATCCGTGATAGTGCAGACTCTGCTATCCCAACAAAGTGCAGCTGAAGTTGATCTGAATTGTAGCTCAGACTTTCAACACTGTCCATGGCAGTGACAAAGCTGCTGGGTATAGAAGCCTTCTCTGAGATAAAGACGCTGATACCTGGTTTGACTTTGGGGGGGGATGCAGACTGAACAAATGCTTTTGGCGATGAATGTTCTCACATCTGTCTTTGACTGGTGGTCTTATAAGGACAAGAAATGATACCTGCAAACTTTGACTGAAAATACTGACCTTTTGCTTCAGACCCTGCTCCATCTCCACTTTGAAAGGGAAGTGCTTTGCATCATTAACAAGAGAGGCGTGCTGAGAAGCAGTCCCTTATCACTTTTCCTTTAAAGAGTATAACACAGGTGTCCCTTCCCCTTTCCATTCCCATGGCAAAATTTATCAAGGTGTTTAACTGCAGGCTGAAATTCCTAAGAATGTCTCTTACCTGGCCCCTGCTGCTACATCTTCTCCTGGGAAGCTTTCTTGGCTGCTTTCTATGCCATTTCATTTGTGATTCCATCTCATGGGAACCTTGGAAACTGCACAGCTTTCTCTTGACTCCAGATTCCTTCAGGTCAGGTTATCCTGGAACATACAATAGTCCCATGTCCAAAAAGCTAAGCTGCTCTTTTGGTGGCCCTTTATTTTGAGGTTGATATGATAAAGGAAGAAAGGAGTGTGAGGGGAGCTGGGAAGAGAGAAAGGGTCTTGCCTGTGGTTTATAATCCTCCTGAATATGATGGGTCTGTGGTGTTGCCATTTAGGGGCAGAGGATGGTGGTTACTCCCACATTACACATGCAACAGTGTAGAGGCAGCTGCAGTTTTTGTGGGAGTTGCAGCAATTGCATGTGGAAAGTGAAAAGTTCAAGTCAGAAAGCTCTTCTTTCATACTGATCATTTATCTGGCTCTTCTTCACCTTTTGAAGTAATTTTGGGTTTTGAATTGTTTTGCCTAATTCAGGGAGGTGTGCATCAGGGCAGCATCTCAGCCTGCTCACCAGCAGCAGTGAGAATGAGCAGACCCAGAATTTCCCCAGATGTTGTGTGGTGCAGCTGAGTGGGAGTCTTACAGTGCACATCTGAAGAGTTCCTTTAGCTCAGAGGAGCAAACACTTCTGCCAAAAGCTGTGGAACCAATTTGGTCTCCTTTTGCATCAGAAAGTCTCCTTAAAACATATGCAGCTGTTACTATTCACCCACAATCACTGATAGATTCTTATAAAACCTGTGGGTAATATTTCCTTTTTAGGATGCCTAGAGTATCATCAGAGTGTGTCCAAAAATTTCGGTTGAAGTAATTTGATGCAGAATGGCATTTGTGTACTTTCTTTTAAGCTGAATCAAATCCTGTTTTTATCAAAGGGGATATATTTATGATAACTTTTTTTTTCCCCAGCCTCACTAAAAAGAAAATTTTTTATTTTTTATAATACTAGAATTGGGATGGAGGGAACATTCTCTTCTAGGTTTACAGAGGAGGAAAAAAAATTTTCCTAGTTCTGTAAGTTATATATATCTAACTTCAGCTCAGAGAAGTAGTTTAATACTACTATTCATTGTAACTGTGGTTGTTTAGGAAAAATCAGAAGTGGTTATGTTTAGTAGGACATGTGTGCATGTTTCAAGTTTAGTGGGTATTTAAGGATAGGCTAAAGGAGCATATTTGCTGAATTGAAGTCAATTATCAGGTGAGTAGACTTTAACCAGCAGCCACAGCTGAGATAATGCCAATTCGTAAGGATTCTGACTTCTATTCTCAAGATATCAATTTAATAACTTAAATAAGTGGTATATTTCCCCAGGAATAAAGAAAGGAATTTTTTATTTTATTTTTTTTTTAAATAATGTGAAACTTCTTAGTGGTGAAACAAGATAGGAGGGGAGAAATTAAACTTTGATTTCCCAGTACAGAGCCTTCTCTTTATTTTCATAGAAACTAAATGCACCATATTCAAATATAAATTTCTTTCCTCCATTTTTTTCTCCATTAACTAGGAGCCAAAGGTCTTAACAGAAATCAATCCATGCAATTTATTTTTAACTTCACCCTGCTTAGCTACAATTGATTTTTATCTTTGCAATCGATAGTAGAGAAAACGGTTTGGCGGGACAATGAAGCACTCTCCAGCTTGTAGGGGTTGGTTTTTGAGTCTTTTATTGAAGGAATCATTAAAAGCTTATTATGAAACTAATAGGATGAAGACGTTTAAATGATGAACACGATTACACCTGTTTTACTGGTGAATAATGCCTGCTACAGCTGATCTCCTCTTGCCTCTTTTTAAAATGCTGGACAGCACTCCAGTGAGGAAAATTAATCCATACAGATGAAAGAAAGTGCATCCCATGTGCTAGTTAAAAGCTCTTCTTAAAGCAAGACAGGCACTAAGTAGTTAGCTACTTTCCTATCACTTCTGGGTGCTTTTCATCCTTTTCTAGCACAGTTTCATCTTTTCTGTGCCAAATGCCAGATTTGGAACTTGAACCTAAATATCTGTTGATAAAAAATCATTAACATTTTCCTTTATTTATTTATATTGATTTTCTTTCTAGGGTTTTTGTCCTATACTTTCTTTTGTCACCCTCTCCCTTCCCCTCCCCTCCCGTTGTCTGATTTTTCAGCTGAAGATGTAAAGTGTTACCTTGGTAAAGTCATATGTTCCCTCTGATATCCTTCAAAAGGAGATTTAATGTGTACAATTATTCTCTTCTCTTAAGGTGTTTTCTGTGTGTGTAATGTGCATCTGCAGCTCTGATGTGGCTCATATTTTGGTGTACCCGTGCACACATTCTGCAGGAGTTGCTTTTAAAACAAATGCAATGTTTTCACTCAAGATTACTCTGTCCTATAGCTATGTCATCATAGCTCTGAGGGGAGAGGGAGGTGAGCAGGACTGGGCCAGTATAATAAATGCTTTGTCTTAGCAAATTTTCGCTGATGGGTCTGACACTCTAGAAAGTGCATGTTTTCAAACAAGCAAACCTGGCAGCTTGAAGGTGCTTTGCATGCAGAAACACTGATCTGTGTGTCCCCGCGGCACGCTCAGGTAATTGCATATTGCTTTAATGACTGTGCAGAAGGTATGATATTAATGACAACCACAGGGAGAGAATTCACACTAGGTGGTAGCTGTCATGATGGGATTTATGCTGGGCCGGTGGAGAACCTCAGTACGCAGAAGTACATGGCTTTTCCTGGCCATGGTGGACAATCAAGAAGGAACATTACACGAGGCTCATGTAGATGTGTTCTTATCTTCTGAATCTCTTGTGACTGTCAGTTTGGTTAGGCTTAGGAGAGGAGGCACAACTTTTCAATCTCGTACTGGCAAATCTATGCAGGGCCTAGGCAGTTGCTTGCTCGAAAGAACCCCAAAATCCCTCACTAAGGGTGTGAATGGTACAGCCTCTCTGCTGGACTTGTTATCACTCCTCCATGCTTTAATCCACAATGTGATTTAGGGGATTTTATGCCCACAAGAAGGAGAATGTTAAAGCAGTGAAGAGTTTGCCAGGACTCCCTATGGAATTGGAGAACACAGATCCAGGATGCTGTTACAGTACTGATAGAGTGTTTATCAGCTTTTGACTTCTGTCAACCCATTTTATGTTACTGGAAAGGAGGAAACTCTACAAGCAGAGGAAATCACATCAGTAAACAAGTCAGGTGTTTATTGAAAATAGCATCAACTATGTACTATTAACTACTTACTATCCACAGAAGTTTGAAATTTGGTTCTGTGAGCTTTCTGCTCTCTTTTCTGAAAGTTCTTTGAGCAGCAGCAGGCAGATGGGGCCCTCCTTAGCCCAGGGCCATTTCTGAGATTTAGTGATTCCATGTTTGTTACATTGCCCGACACTGGAAATTATGATTCCCAGTATCAGCTAGTCAGGAAGATGAGAATCAAGCCCAGTACATTGTGGTGTACAAGTTCCTAGGGCATCATTGCATTCTGGGACCTCTTAACTCATTCTGCTTGCTTTCCAAACTCTTTTATATGACACGTGTTTGTTTTTTTTTTTTTTGTTAAAGATTAACTTCAATCTAACATGAAAAAAGGAAACAAAACCTCCCCTTAAAGAATCATTTTCAGTCATTAACATGAGAAATAGCTTAGTGTGTTTCTAGACATGTCAGAGAAATTATGAAGATCACTACATTCCATGACAATTTTTCTGTAATTCTCTGCAGTCTTGTGTACATATTTGTTTTCTTCTATGTTTAATGCACTCTGTCTCATTACAGGTCAGGAGAGGCAATGAGCCAACATACTGAAACTTTTGGGACTTTTAAAGGGAGATTTCTCATGTTTCTGTTCTTAAGTGTCAGCTGATACAAGTTAGATGAGACTTTTTTCTTGATACAAAATGTGGGAGTATTAAAGAAAAGTAGTAGATCATGAGTGGAGAGAGGAAGAAAGAACACAGGTCAGGAAAGACAGATGTGCTTAATAACAAACACATTTGTCCATAGAAATCATTTCCACTGGCCATAAGCCCAATTAAACACATAAAGTAGAAATCCAGAAAAACAGATTAACGATCCAGTCATTAGCAATGGAGCAGGAAAAAGACAAACCCAGGTAATTCTGCACTGAGCATGACAGATGAGCTCACAGCAAATAACTGGGTGACATTCATCAAATGTGAACTGAAAGGAGGCATTGGAGGGCAAAACACTACCATAATCTTTGGGATTTACAGTGTTGAAGAGTTTGCTCATAGAAAAAGGAAAAGTTCATCAAAATAAATTAAGTTGGGCCTTCCAAAATTCATTCTCTACCACAGTGCTTGCCAAAACTTTATTGAAGGCTTGATCATTTTTTGGAACTGTTATAACTGTGCATGTAAATCATGCAAAGATGAGATCCTGGCTGGGAAAAGCTTCACATAATTCCTGCCAACAGAATTGTGGGTGGCTTCATATTAACTGGCTCAGAAAGACCACAGACCACAAACATTTTTATTTCTAAACCATTGTCAAGGTGACCTAGTCCAGGTAGAGGACTGAAAAGGAGTTTAATGCATAGTGAACTTGAACAGTGTTTTAATCCTACCTTTCTGCATTAAAAAGCAGACAGGCAAGCAATAAATCCAAACAAAAAACCTCCAGGTACCAGTCTGCAGTGGGGTAAAGCAAAAAAAAACTGTAAAACTTTTTGAGTGTGACAGACTTGTCATAGATCCTCTTTTGGCACAGAAAGGGGAATCTAATCACCCCTTGATATTTTTGACACTCTGTGTTCACTGGATTAACTGGAAGATTGTTGGACTGTTCCCAATCTTAATTGATCATCACAATATTTACAAAGTACGTAAGTATTCATGTCTGCATCTTAAACACAAGTTGAAGACCATGTCTCAGCCCATCAGAAAAGGTGGATATTGAACCCAGAGTCCTTACCAAGTAGTCACTGTAAACATTGAGTCCTATCTGGGCTCCTCTACAAATAATGATGTAGTGCTGAAATCATGAGTGGTATAAAATGAGATCATGTGACAAAGTTATATAATTGGAGAATTTGAATTTTCCACTGGAGTTTAGGAATAAAAAAAGAGAAGAGGGGATATTTAAATATTCCCTGTGTTATTTAGATGATATGACCTAGAATTGTGTGATCCTTTGAGCAATGCTTGTAGAACTGAGAGAAATAAAATTACAGCAAACATGAATTTTTGCCTTGGAGTTGGACTCAGCCTGAGTCAACTTCATAGTGTGTTCTCTCCTGTGAAAACTTATTTTGATGTGGTAGTATTAGATGGGAAATATGTGCTTCAAAAATAGCACTCAACAGTGTTATTTCAGCCTTTTCAGTCTGGAGAAGAGAAGGCACCTTCCAGTATCTAAAGGGGGCTACAAGAGACTTGGAGAGGGACTTTCACAAGGGCATATGTTGATAGGGTAAGGAGGAATGGCTTTGAACTGAGAGAGGGCAGGTTAGGATTAGACATAAGGAAGAAATTCTTTATTATGAGGGTGATGAGGCACTGGAACAGGTTGCCCAGAGAAGATTTGGATGCCCCATCCCTGGAAGTGTTCTAGGCCAAGTTGGATGGGGCTTTCATAGAACCATACAATATCCTGAATTGGAAGAGACCACAAGGATCATTTGAGTCTAGCTCCTGGCCCTGTGCAGGACTTCCCCAAGAATCACACCATGTGCCCTTGAGCATTGTCCAAATGCTTCTTGAACTCCATTAGGTTTGGTGTTATGACCACGTCCCTGGGGAGCCTGTTCAAGTGTCCAACCACCCTCTGGGAAAAGAACCTTTTTCTTATATCCAACCTAAATCTCAGCAGAGTGGTGTGGTGGAAGGTGTCCCTGTCCATGGCAGGGGAGTTGGAACTAGATGGTCTTTACGATCTCCTCCAAGACAAACCATTCTACAATCCTATGATACTCATGCTGGAGATCAAGACCCTGAAATCCTAATTACTGTGCCAGTCCACAGTGCACTTTATATGAAGTGAGAGTCTTTCATGAAATGATTCCTGTTCCCTCCCTGTTTTTGCCACTGGCTTGTTTTGGGTCTGTGGGCATAACACTTCAGATTTTCATGCTTGTGTTTACCTGTGCCTTTAGCTATATGTTATCAGTAGAGTTTGTTTGGTGCCATATGGGTCATTCTTACGGCCTTCCTATGTGGTGTGTGGTATAATAGTGGTTGGTTTTGGTTTTTTGTCTTGGGAAGGCTAAGTGCATTTATGATAACATTACAGGTAAAAATGGGGAAAAAATCCAGAAGGGGATGTCTTTGTGTAGAAGCCAGTCCTATTTCTAAACTTTCCTTTCTTTCCAGTTCTTCAAACTGTCAATGAAAAACCGTTATCTTGAGTTGATTAGAGATCAAATTTCATGACCAGTAATATCGTGTCCTTCGAGTGACAGCTTCTCTAGGCAAGAAAGCCACTATCTAGAGGTGATATCATTGCTGAGAATACAATTGATGCTGTAGCAATATTCTATGTAAGCTCATTCTGAAATATCATTGTCAAATAAAGGAAGTATATCTAGGAGAGAATCTAAGGACCTTTCTGTTAGCTTTATTGGTAACTTAAGTAGCCAACAAATGACATTGCATGTAATAGAGAAGTGCTTTGTGCATTGTTTTATCTTAAGACCTGCAAGACTGCCAAAACAGCAGAATACAGGAAATTCACCGATGTAAGCCTTGTTGTAGCCAGGCCTGAAATAGTGCCAGAAAGAACACCTACGGCAAGAGTAAGTGACTAGTGACAGGTTTAAAATCCCATGTTTTACAGATTATCGTGTCTAGATCTTACTGATGCATGGCATTTATGCATAGCCTATACAATTCATTCAGTTCATAAAAATGCAGATTTGGATGTCTATCAGTTCTCCCCCACCACCATCCTCTTTCAGAGACAGTATGACTTCAGAGAAACCAGGCTTATAGTGACAAAGGGCATCTAAGAGATTAGCGCCAGCTTTCCAAGAGCACATTTACTGTTAGTATTAAATAGTGCTGGTGTGGATCTCTGCTGTTAGTCACTGTAAAAGGTTGTTGGAAGACAGTCCTGGCTCCAGGGGACTTAAAGTGCAGACAAGGCTGAGAAGGAGCAGAGAAAAGAGAGATTATCTCCTGCTTACAGGAGAGGAACAGAAGCACAGAGACTTTAAATTATTTGCCCAAGGTGGTTGAGCTGGAACCATGTGATGAAACCAGATCATAGTCTTCCTCATTCAGGACCTTAAACTTTATGCCCACTATTCCCTTTTTTCCTGAGATGTTAAAATCACACTGGATTTGAAGCGTGAGAGACAAAATGGAAAGTTCAATAACACAGCTTAAATAAGTAATTCTCCAGCTCACTCAAATCTTAGATTTCTTTAGAGTTACACAGATGCTTTTAGGGACAGCTCTGTATGTCGTAGAAAAGGTATCTGAAAGAAAGGCTGTTAAATGCTCTTAGAGGTGGAGGCATAAACTGTATCAGAAGAGTCATCACTCACTTTCTCTGGTGTTTCCACAGGTGACAACTGGTGGAAGAGCAACTTACTATGTCTCATACAGACGGGAGCCTTTTGCACAGATAAAATTACCCAAATACTCTCTTCCTAAGGTGAGTCCACCGTTTATGAACACAGACATGAAGAACAGTTTCTTTATAACTTGGTAAAAGGTAAATGGGAATTAACAGTTACCTCAGAAAATAGAGCTAAAACCAATTTCTCCTTAACCAGTCTTCTATGAACACCTTTTTCCCAGTCCTGCTCTGTTCCCTGTTAATGATTTCTCGGTGAGCCTGACTGTGACACTGGGGGCCCTGCAGTGCAGTGAAGATGCTGAGCGCTACTGGAGTCTCCATACCATGAGAGAAGCACAGGGTATAGAGCTCCACTGTCCCCACCCTATGGCTGGATGTTGCCAGTAAGTCGTGGAAGTGGAGTTGGCTCCTTAAAATTTGTGCCTTACCAATGCTTTGGACACACAGAACCACTGTGTTGCTGCTTAGGAGATGACTGAGGTGACATAAGGTTAACACTGACTGGTAAACCTGTGACAAAGGGAAGTTAGTGCTTCTTACACAACTGTGCCTTCATAGGCCTTGGCTTTCTATCCATATCAAACAGTGCAAGCCTCAGCAAGGAGAATATGTCCCTGAAATTATACTCAAATTCCATCGTGTAGTCATTGTGTGGGGCTGTGTAGGGCAGAAGGGACCAACCTTTCCAGTGCCCAGGCTGAATACCAGTTTCATACCAGTTTCTGAGTAACCTAATGGACTGCTAAAATGACTGCTGCTCTTTGGAGTCTCACAATGGCTGTTGAGGCTACTCTCATGCAGGGCTGATAATCAGCAATAATGGCTTTCCCCTTCCTTCCACAAGTGAAAGTTTTGGTGGGGTAACCGTAAAATAGGTGACTAGATTTGCCTTATGGTTGGACCTACCCTTCTAATTGTCTGTAGGATATCTGCAGTGAAGGAGATATGGCATATTTGCTTTAATTTGTACCAGAAGACTTATGAGAAAATTGCCTCTCAACCACTTCTCACTTGGGTTGATCACAGTCCACAATTTATTAATATCTGCATGGCAGAGACGCGGTTTGGGTGTTTTTGTTATTCCATGGTGATGGTGTGGGATTCAGACTGTCTGACTACACACCAATTTTTGGAAACCCTGCTGCCATTTTACAGGGGAAAAACATTATTTATAGTCGCACCTTATGGACTGGCCTTGAAAGCTGTCCCTGATTAAAAAGTCATGTGGATAGAGGGAATAAATGCCCTTTGATTGTCCTGCTTTATTGCCTGATGTTGTTACAGATTGGCCTGTTATAATACAGGTTTTTTGGAGGCCCTGGTGTAGACTTGGTGCATAGTATGAAGTCAGGGATATTTTTTGTAATTTAAAAATGCAAAGTAATTTTAAACTAGGTGTCATGGGAAAGTCTTCTAGGCATGTAAAGGAGGCTTGTTTATGCTGCCCTTAGTCACTAGAATATTTTTGCTGTACAGTAATAATTATCCTGTCAGTTGTAGATTAATGAACTCTGTTGGAGTTGTACGTGTGTGAGGCTGGCAGTACAGTAATGCAGTATTTCCACTGCAACTGGTTAAAACACATTGAAGTCATTGGGCATTTTGGTTTATTTTCATGTTGTTTGTATAAGTTGGGTACCTACTTAATCTTTAAGGAATTACAGATGCTAGGCTAGAACAAACTTCCTAATCTAGTCTTCCTTCAGTGAGGGAAATGGCATTGGTTGCACTCACTGGGGTAGAATTAGGCCCTCAAATGGTTCTTCTCCCCATCCCATGCAGACAGGCTGTGTTAGATCTATTAGAAATAGCCCTGTCTAATCAATCCCAACTTTTCATCTAGATACCTCACACAAAAGATTAAGTTGCCCCCTAGGCAGGATGAGAATATTGAACTGATCTTCCCTCAGATATTCTTCCCCAAAATCAGGTCACTCCATCCTTTGGGAGACTTCCAGAATTATAGTTTCTTGATGTGGAAACAGTGCAAGGAATTAATCAAGGCCTCTTGGCACCCTGGGGAAAGTTTAAATAGATACAAATAGATAAATGGTGTCTCCCATAACCACAGTCATTTTGCTTTCAGCTGAAGATGTGTCAACTTGTTCAACAGTGGTAGCAAGGATCAAGTACTTCAATGCTCATCACCACTGTGGAAATAATTTCCATAAACCTGATTAAAAAAAATATTTAGAAAATGCACTGTAAAACCTCTTTGATCTTTACTACAACTAAATGGGGATTAAAACTAAATGGGGAAACCCTTGCTGGATTTTTATTATCTTGGTCAGAAGCAGGAATCCAGCAAAGTTTAGTAGGTGGATTATTTGATAGCCTATATGTAGTGGGAAATTGATCTCAGGTAAACTCTCAACAGGAAAGTGTATCATTAAAAATCACTATCAACAGTAGCTCAAATTGACCCCTGTACCTCACCTCAAAATAATTGTGAACTCCCAATTTTTTTTGAGTCATTCCTGTGTCATTTGGAGGCACAAGTGTGTTAGTTCAGCATGTGAATGGAGATTATCACTACTTTTAGCCTGGTACTTCACTGTGCTTAGTGACTATGAGGACTCAGGCTCCAAGGCTGTGAATCTTCCATAAGTGATAAAACTGGCTTTCAAATTTATAAATAAAAAATGAAACTGGATGAAATTCCTTGAAGGTACCAAAAATGAAGAAAGTAAAAACCCTTTGCCCAGCTAGTGATCATTAAAAAAATGAAACGCAGAAAACTCACAATGGTTGTAATTTATTGGCTTGCTCTAACAGAAAGTTGTTTAACATACCTATAATTCATGCTCCATCTCCATTCTTTCATAATTCATGATAATTACTACATGTCCCGAAGGGCAAAGAAATACTGAGATCCTCAGTAACAGGCCTTTTGTCTTCTTTTAACAGGACATGCATATTATCAGCACAGATGAGAATCAGGTCTTTGCAGCTGTTCAGGAGTGGAACCAGAATGATACATATAACCTGTATATCTCGGACACCCGAGGGGTCTACTTCACCCTGGCCTTGGAAAATGTGAAAAGCAGTCGTGGGCTGGAGGGGAATATTGTCATCGACCTTTATGAGGTATGTAGTAAAGGTCACCTTACAAAGAACAGCAACTGCTTGCTAGTTCAAGCAAGTGTAAATCTTTTACCAACCTCCCAGGATTTTCATTTGTTTTGGGATCTGCCCTAAGGCTTTTACTGGATTTGATGCTGAGTTAACTCATGTGGGAATAGATGCAGTGCATTCTGCTATGGGTGTGACAACTGGTTGCTTTCAAGTCAACGACTGGTTAGCTATGTGTCATTCTCAAAAGGGAAAACCATTATTCTTGTCATAGTAATGTGGATGTCATTAGAAGGACTCAAAATATTGTTTTTTTCCCTGGGATATCTAGAGACACCTGCTCGCAGGCAGGGAATCTGGATTCCCTGTTTGTGAGCGCGGAACAGTTTGTGAACTATAAGCAAAAGTTTGTAGGTGCCGTTTGCCCAGAGAAGCCAGATGGACAACTTCTACCCCAAAGTCTCTTCCGTTCTCATTCTTCTGCCAGACCTGTCAGCCTCGGCCAACAGCAGTCCATTCAGAGAAGTTGTTCTGGTTCCTGGTTTCTTCAGAGTATTCAGTTTTTGGTGTGTCGTTACTTGTTGGATGGAAGATGTGCTGAGATTCAGGGCCCAGTACTTTCCCAGCAGCAAACAACCAGTCAGCAATACTAATAGTAATGGTTTCAGGCTGACTTCTACTATTGCATGGAGAAATGTTTTTGTAGTTACATGTAGAAGTTAAGATTACACATTTATTTATTTCAGTCAGAATAATGATCATTTAACAACATCAACAAGTTTTTCATAAAAATCTAGGTAGTTTAAGTCAATGAGGGAAACCTCACGAGTAACCCATAGATCAGTAGGAAGGACAGGGTTTGTATTTTATTTTCACCCAGTTAAATATATTTTCCTGGCTCTGGAAAGGTGCATTTATTTGCTGTGATGAACCAGCTAAAGTAAACATGCATTATTTCCCATTACTGGGCAAAATCTGTTTTTTCCAGTGGTGTATCACAGACCTTTTACTGTTAAATGCCAATAGAGATTTTCACAGGGTCGTTTAAAGAGTAGTATCACTCTGGAGACTTTATAATATAAGGATTTGCATCCTGGCTGTTGCCAGGAAGTTCCAGATTTGCAGCAAGTTCCTTCTTCCTGTCTCACTTTCACAGCTGTGCAACTGAGACCAGACTCAACATGAAGTCTTCTTGGGAATGTTTTGACAGGACCATATTCTGCTGTAATGGGTTCTACTGACAAAAATCAAAACATTTGAAACAACTGGGTTGATTTTGTCAGAATTTGGGAGTGGAAGGAAAGCGAAGAAATCAAGGTTGCAAAACATCAGTGTTTCAGCATATCCAGGATTTCCATCTTTTCCATTGATTTTTTTTTTTTCTTTTACACACAAAGATCCCACACTGCTTCTGATATGACCTGCTGTCTCCCATGGAGGGAGTGGGGCAGGCCCCATCCTCAAGCTCACAGAGCTCATGTGTGATGTGGCGCAGGCTGTACCTTCAAGTCCGCCATTAGCCTATCTGCAGACACTCAAGGAAATCCTAAAGTGGGCTGTTCCCTTGGGATTTGCCTTGTGAACATCCTTGTCTTTTTCTTCCAGAGACGGAGACTGCATGAGGCCTTTCAGCTTTGCAGCCATCAGCAAGATGTACTTTGAGTGCCATTCACAACTTTCTGAGGCTGGATTGAGATGACTTCATTGCTTTTTCGGAGACCTTCCACTCCTGGGAGTGCTCAGATGACACTGCTTTTGGCCTGTTCTTCCGACGTATTTTTTCATCTCTCTCCATTTTTCCTAGGTAGCAGGGATCAAAGGCATATTCCTGGCTAACAGGAAGATAGATGACCAAATCAAGACTTTCATTACCTACAACAAGGGCAGAGATTGGCGTTTGCTGCAGGCACCGGACACTGATCTAAGAGGGGATCCTGTACTTTGCCAGCTGGTGAGTGGCAGATCTTTTTCAAAGCACAACTGACTCCTTCAGAGCTGCTTATTTTAGTTACTAGATGAACAACACTCTCCTTGTGGATTTTCTCTTGATTTGCCCGATGTTAAATGAATTAAACAGATTTCTTTATCTATAGCTTTTAAGCGAAAATTCTGACCATCTTCCTTAATGTTTTTAATGGAATTCAAGTCAGAATAAGAAAGTTTCTGGAAAAAAGTGCTTCAGATCATATTGATGGTAAAAACAAGTGCAGACATGCTTGCTTGTAGTGCATAGCTCATGATTCTCTTGTTCTCAACTACTTTTATGGTGCTTATCCTGCAAATGAACATATGCTATTTGTAACTGAAGCAGCAGAAGGGTCATTTTCAGCGCATCTGTGTGCAGTCACTAAGGGCTCCTCTGACATTTAACTTGTTGCATATTAAAACTTCTGCCTTTTGTTTGTTTTCTGTCAACAGCCCTTTTGCTCACTGCACTTGCGTCTGCAGCTCTCAGAGAATCCGTATACTTCAGGAAGCATTTCCAGCAAGGAGACAGCTCCTGGGCTGCTGGTGGCCACAGGTGAGAACATAAGTGTCTCTCACCGCTTACCCATCCCTCACTGGGAGCCTGAGAGTATATGAGATGTTCCCTGTTGGTGTGAAAACTTTCAGCTCTGTTTCAGCAAGTGCTGAGCTAATTCACTTTAACTCCCTTTTATTACGGGCTAGAAGATGGCGTATGAGCCTAAGTTCAAAGAAGGTAATACCTTTGTTTATTCCTCTGCAATAACCCATATATAAGTCTAAACCCACACTTTCAAGGGCCCCGTACCAACTATCATTACTTAGTACTCTCACTTAACATTGTTACAAACACTGATGTACTTATCTACCTGTTTGCTGGAGTTGCCATGAATGAGAATAGTACCTAGGCCTTCACTCCAAGGAGGTACTGATACATCCCACCTTTTGAGCACCAAGCACAGAGTTGTCACAGTCTGTCACGTGAAGCCTGGGCTTCATGTGTGCCTGTCTTCTGTATGGCCCCTACTTTAAATTCTGTGTTCCTCCAAGACTAGCAGCACTTCATCAGCACTGCCTGGGCCACTGTTACTGGGGGTTGTTCTGCAGAATTGTGCTTTGGCAGGTCACAATGTTTTAATGGCAACCTGCTGCAATGCCTCATGGTGGCAATGGCTGACCCGCTGTGATGAACCTGGCAACCATCCCAGGCCCTGTTTGCACACTGCATGTAGCCCAGTCAGCACGGATGGTGCTACCGACCACACTCGCAACTGCTGCAGCTCTCTGGGAGCTGCTGGGCCAAACAAGTGCTTTCTGAATGGCTGGTGATATTGAAAGCTGGCCTCTGAATCATGTAGGCTATTCTGTCTTTTCAGAGAGGCTCCTACATATGCTCAAATATGTCCAAATAGCTTAACTGTTCTTTCTAAGGCTCAGTTTATCTCCTTTGTCCTGTTCAGCCTAGCAGTGGCTTGCAAATATGTCATGTTAGCATATTGCCTGTGTGAATTTACACTGTTTCTTCCAACCATTTTCATTCTCATGTCCTTCTGTGCTTCCATGTGTCTACTAGACTAAGCCAGAACCTGAGAGACAGGTTCCCTTCATGACATTTATATCTCAACAAGGGAGACACCATGTGATTTTCAGTTCACTGATCCAGGCCAAATGGAGTGAGATAATTTGGTTTAAACCTCCAGATCTCCCTATGCATAGCCAAGTGGAGTCATCACTCCTGGCAGGTTGCACTTGCTAGATGGATGCTTAGGAACAAGCCCTACTCATGATGCTGTAATTGCAGAGGCTTTTTTTTTTTTTTTTAACCTTTTAGGAAGCAAATAGAGGCAGCAGGACAGTGAGATTCTAGGCATTAATCTAAACTGTTAGTAAATTAGGTTCTTTTCAAGCTGCCAGTGCATGGGATGAATGCTTTCCAAGTCTAACAATTAACCTTTAAAAGGCAGAATATAATTTCTGCCTTACTGCTTTGTACATTAAAGAGCTTAACCTGTTGGGAATATACACATCTGTTTCCACTAACCAGTTTCACAACAACAGGAACACCTCACTGAGTTGGTGAATGTGTTCAAGGATAGGTTTTTCAATTTATTCTCACAGGCGTTGGCTGCTCAAACACTCTGTGTCTTTCTTGATTTACAGTGGGATGTTTCTAGTATTGATTGAAAACTTAGACTTGATATAGGGCGGAGGTTAGATTCTTGCAAATGAAAGAATTATGTTTTAACTTCTAATTGTGCAGCTGTTAAATCCTCTTGACTTGCTTGTGAGTTAGTTACATTTTGTGGGATTCAAATCCATGTAGCCGAAAGAAACTAGATGGAGAAAATGAAGGAGATATTGGAACAGATTTGCTCAGAAAGACAGAAATAAGCAAAAATTCTCAGCTTTTTACTCCCTTTTCTTGCTTCAATCTGAAAATCCCTGTTTGAAAAGTTGGGGCTTCTGTTTCAGTATTTAAAATATGATGATAAAAAATTTACACTTCTGCCTTTCAATCAGTTTCTAATTCTTGAGGACTTCAATTCATGATAAGTCACTGGGCTAAAAAGAACTTTGAGCTGACATAATAGATTTATTCTCATGAACCTGGATGTCCCTATAGACTCACCATCCATATGATTGCCCACATCAGGTTTTCCTTGTAGCCTCATCTAAAGCAGCTGGTCACTCTTGCTAATATCAAGGAAGACAATTAAACAGACGGACAGTGTGACATTTCCTACAATCATGAGTGCTGATAAAACCAACTTCCTTGAGTTGTGCTGCCTCCCAAAGTCAGAAATTTTTTGCAACAGCATTGGCACAACAATGTGGCTAGTTGAATTCCACAATGGTGACAGAAGAGCATCAACCCGCATCTGGGTTTTAATTTCTCATTTTCCAGCATTAAATGTCAGAAATTTAATTAACATTTTCATTGCTGTATTTTTATTAGGCTCATGGTGATGTTACAGATGTGTAAAAGTGACATCTCTCCCTTTGCTATGTTTGGAGAAAAAATATTAGTCCTTCCTTCTGTGAAAATTACACCTGCTTTAACAACAGTCTCACTTGGGAGTTAGTGGTTCATTGGGTAAAGAATTCATGGATTTTGAATAAAGTCATGTGTTTGACCACAATATGGTGGCTGTGGTTCTTTATAATTGGGAGGCCATTTGATGGAGCATCTGTCAGTGTTAGAGCAGCCTGCTTCCTCTGAGGCAGATGTTCATACCACCAGAATCCCACCTATCACTGACTGTAAGTACTGCTGACAGTCCATCACTAAAAAAAGCCAAAACCAAATCAAAACAGTTCCTGGTTGACTTGTAGCTTTTCCCTGAACTGCTGAGTGCTTTGGTAAGTGGGGAAGTGAGAAAAAAATTAATTTAGAGCAGACCTGCATTGTTCAGTGAGCCTGTGTGTTCAGTATGGCATATCTCCACCCTAATATATGATGAGACAGAGTAGTTCATCCTGTAAGGCTGTCAGTGGAATGGTTTCCATCATGATGGAAATTACCACATTAAAATTGAGAACTGCATCAAGTCACCAGTAAGTTCAAACTCACAATTTGGACAGCTAGGTCAATGAGAACAGTCAGTGTTGTCTAGAATGCTGTTCAGTCTGGTCTCTATGTCTGTGCTGCAAAGTCATTTGACACAACTTAGTTCTCTGAACCTTTTCTGCCCCTGAGTGTAGTTCATAACTGAACAAGATTTTCTACAGGTGGAACTTAATACTTCACTACCCCATAGTCTTCACCAATTGCAAACCATTCATAAACCTAGAAAGAAGCTTTGTTTATTTGACTGCAGGGTCTGAGGTCAGTTATGTGTCTGAGCATTTTGGCAGACTCTTGAGGAGACTTTCCAGCCCCATAATCATGGGCTTCAGTGGGGTCTGAGTCTCACCTTTGCACTCAGCTGTATGAGTAACTTCCCTTTGGATGCTCTCCTCTACACAAAAGCAGAGACAGAGAGAGAATTATCTTGCCCTTGATAAAGACTGGCACATCACAGAGACACAATTCACCAGCCAGTGCACAAAAACTGGAAGTTCAGAGAAAAATGTGTATGGAATGAGATATCTGGTAGCCAGGGACAATGGCCACTATTTATTCTGTTGCCATTCTGATGATTTGTATGAAATGGGCATGGAGTTTCTTACACAGATTTTTGAGTATGTAGGTCCTTGCCTAGAATAAGCCTGCCTTTAGTGGCTTGCAGGTATGGGCAATGTTATCTGTTTGGAAGACAAGCTGATTATACTGTTTCTCGCAGTGTCAATTTTCAAATGTCACAGCCCCTGTAATGAATGTTGCTGCCTGGCCGTGGTGTTGTTTTCAGATGAGAATAGAATCAAGAACGGCAAAAAAAGCAGTGGTCAGGCCAAGTAATTTTGGTATCATGGAAAAGTGCCTTTCTGTGTTCACCCATACAAGAATGTCTGACACCTGTGTTGCAGGCAATATTGGCTCTGAACTTTCCTACACTGATGCTGGCGTGTTCATCTCTTCTGATGGTGGCAATTCCTGGAGACAGGTATGTTTTGCAGAGCTAAGGAAAGCATGGAGCCTTTTGCTGTTCTTCTTTTGTGACTCTTCTCTGTGGAGTGGAGCACTCATGAAGTACCTAATTTGTTTGCAGATCTTCGAGGAGGAATACAATGTGTGGTTTCTGGACTGGGGAGGGGCCCTAGTGGCGATGAAACACACATCAGTGCCCATCCGGCACATGTGGTAAGGAAACTTATTACTTTGAGGATTCCTGATGGGGATAATCTGACAGATGTGGCATCACCTGGTCAACATCTGCTAGTGTCTATAAAATGAGCAAATTAAGTCATTCTTATCGGTGTTTTACCATCATTTTGGGTTTGTTGATTAATATAATGATTATTGTACCATTTTTTAAATACAATGTCTCTATACATAATAATATGCATCTATGAATTACTCTTTTCACTGCTAATGTACTATGAGCCTCCAGGTGGGGTTTCTTTCCTACAGACACATACATTCTAAGTATAGTCATCTTTTGTGCATCAGGTATTTCTTAGAGGATGTGTCATTGAGCTGCTTTTTGTTTACAGAATTTAACATTAATCTCTTAGGACAGATAGAGGCAGAGAGAGGAGAGGGCAGTAGGTGCAAATAAGGACAACAGAGATATGTTCCTAACATCTCTGTCTCCTCTAGTATTTGAGTATCAATTTCCAGAGATAAGGTGGTGGCCACCGAACAGAGTTGGAGGTGAAATAGGGCAAAATGGTTTCTCCTGAAAACACTGTTTTAGTATAAATGGGTTCATAGAATCATAGAATTGATTGAGTTGGAAAAAATCTCAAGATCATCAAGTCCGACCCTTGGTCCAACTCCAGCCAGTTTACTAGATCATGGCACTCAGTGCCACGTCCAATCTCAGTTTAAAAACCTCCAGGGACAGTGAATCTACCACCTCTCTGGGC
>VWZG01012294.1:62621-136665 GCA_013396735.1 Grallaria varia
TGGCCAAAGTGCAGGACCCGGCACTTGGCCTTATTGAACTTCATCCCGCTGGAATCAGCCCATCTCTCCAATCTATCCAGATCCCTCTGCAGAGCCCTCCTGCCCTCCAGCAGGTCGACACTCCCTCCCAACTTGGTGTCATCAGCAAATTTGCTGATGAAGGTCTCAATCCCCTCATCTAAATCATCAATAAAGATGTTATACAGGACTGGACCCAACACTGACCCCTGGGGGACACCACTGGTGATCGGCCGCCAGCTGGATGTAGCCCCGTTCACCAGCAGTCTCTGGGCCTGGCCCTCCAGCCAGCTCTTAATCCAGCAGAGAGTACACTTGTCCAAGCCATGGGCTACCAGCTTTTCCAGGAGTATAACATGTGAGACAGTGTCAAAGGCTTTGCTGAAGTCTAGATAGACCACATCCACAGCCTAACCCTCATCCACCAGGCGGGTCACCTGGTACAACAGTCTGAGCACTAAAGATACCACCCAAAATTATCCTTTCCTTAACTCTTGCCCCTCTCACTCTTCATCAGCTAAACGCTGGAGAGAGGCATTCTGAAATCCAGCACTAACACTGTTAAAAGAAAATGGATGTGTTGGCATCACCTTCAGTCTCTGGTCTTGACTGAACGAGAGTCATGTCTAATGCATGTTTAATGGACTGACATACCCGGTTGCTAGTGTTGTTTTGAAATGAATTAGTTAGAAATAGCTTTCAGATACAAGATTTGTATCTGTCTGAAGTACTGAGTTGCCTCTCAGCTTGATCGTGCTAAACATATGTCCATTGCACATATTTCGTGCGGAACAGGAAATGTGGTCTTCAGTGAAATAGAAAAAGAAAGCAAAGGGTTTTGACAGCAGTGATGAAGAGTTAAGGTCTCCTCTACCTGAGTCATTATTGTACAAACTCCTTCAGTGAAATTGCAGTCATTCTGAAGCTGGACACCTCAAGACAGGCTGTCTTTAACCCATCACAAGCTAACATTCCAGAGATGTACTTTAAGAACATAAATGGCTACTTTTTCAATATAAAAAGATTCTGGTCTTTATATTTCTGACCTGACAGATAACTCTGGGATGACTGCATCATGGATTTCTATAAAAGGTTGAATATGTTGCATTTGAGCACATTTCTTTACCACCTGAGTGTTTTAGTATTGGCAGGGTAGTGGATTATTAGCCACAGGAAGTATTGGCTCATATTCCTAAGGCTTTGTAATTTTTCTAGGGTAGAGGAACCAAATGTTCTTCAAGAGGTCTGTGCCTCCATGTGGAATTCTGCACAAGGGATTAGTCTAGGTCAGCACTTTCTTGTCAACAGCCTCCATAACTGGACATATAAAGGAAAGTGGTAATGGGGCAGACTCATAATGATGAGCTGCCGACTCCAATCTGTGGTTAGAGTGTGTTGGTGTGTCTCTAGAAACATAAGCCTGTGATAGGTAACTCAGTTGCCATGACTGTATCTAAAGTACTCTCAGAAAAGAGGACATCAAGACCATATCAATGTCTTTAGTCCAAACCAAATGAGAGTAAAGGCAGGAGAAGTGTGTATTAGCCAACAGTAGGTGTCACCGACAGTAGGTACATCAGTCTGTGGCAAGTTGAGCTCCAGAAGAGTGAAGGGTGAGCCACTTACTGAAAGATCTGCAAGTCATGTTTTAACCATTTATTACTGTATTGTTCAAGCCAGGTGTAAATGTTTTAATTGTGTCTTTAATTGTGAAGGCTCTCGAACATAAAAAGGACATTGCATACAAGTGCCTGTACTTAGATATTGGGAAAGAATGGTCCCAGGTTGACTTTCCATAGGAGCTGAGACATCAGTTCACCTTTATTTGCTTTGCAGAGGTTTGTTTCAGATGTTCTGCCTTTATGCTAAGTCAATGGCATGTGCAGTACTATGAGTGTTCCACCCGCTCTATTAAATGAGTCGTGATTTAGATCTGTTATCAATAAGCTCCAACAGGTTTCCTCCAAAATTGTACCCTTAGGGGCTTTGGAATTTGCTTCATATTCCCTCAGTAGGCACCTGTTTTATGGGCAGGAGTGTAATAGATGAAAGGGTACATGTAAATCTATTAGTTCTCGGGCTGAGACATTGTACAATAAGTTTCATCCTGGAGAAAAGAGGGGCGGATAATTGAAAAGCTGAGAGAACTTTAGCTAAGCTAATGAAGCGTGCTGTTCCCCAGAAATTGAAATGCTATTTAGAGAGATAGGCATGCAAGCAGAACGCATACAAATGCACAGGTGTATGGGAAGGTACATACATTTAAATAAATAGATTTAGAACAGATAATATTTTTATATGCTGTTGTACTCCCAGCTTTCTGTCTTTAGTCTAAAGGCAACTTCCTATCCTGGCACATGTGCACTGTGAACCAGGTGAGGGTGTCTTTCTAGGTGACGTGAGAGGTAGAGAGTTCGGGAATGGTGACTGCCAGCCTCGGCTTTCCATACCAGAGACGTGAAGTTGGTGTACGTGGTTTTTAACACAAACTACAATGGCCTCCTGGTCATTTGGTGGCCATCTCAGATAGTGTCCTACCTACTTGGAGCAGGGAGGATTCTGTTCCCACCAGGACCCTACCTGACAGATTCAGATGCATGTGTGCATGCACACATTCAACACCCCCCCAACCCCACCCCCGCCAATTAGGGCAAATTTGTTTGTATGGTCACTTTAAAATGAGAAGTGTTTCCTGCTATTAAAAGAAGTTTGTGCCATATCTGTTTGGTGATGTCCATCGACAGTAGTGTCAGCCTTCACAGCCCAGGTACCTTGCAGAATTACAGAGAACTCTGTAACAGCCATGCTGGGAAAGTATCAAATGTTATAGCCAATAAGCCTTTGTGCTTCTCTGTTTGTTCTTCCTTTGCTGATACATTTTGGAGCTGAAATTCTGGACAGAAATTGTGCAGGAGCAATTGTGTGGAGAGTCTGGGAGCAAAGAACAGCTTGGTTGCTTTCAGAAGTGTCCATGGGCAGCAGGTCTGGGTGCTGGATGCTGACAGCTGCAGGTCGCCTGTCATTCTTGCTACAGTAGCAGCTGGGTGTGCATACCCTCCTCTGGCTGTTTCCTGTACTGTTGTGGTCATAGGCTGTCAGGGGAATGTGAGGGCTGGTGGCTCTCAGAGGGCTGCAAAGCCAAGAGCCCACCAAGGTCCCTGGGGCAGTAGGACACGACCTGGCAGCCAGGCCTCATCCCATTACCCCAGCCAGGGGCAGCTCCAGCCCTGGACATTGGCAGCTCAGTGAGGACATGGAAGGGGTGAGGCCAGGCTGGGACATCAACCTGCATGTCAGGCCCATGGCTGGGCAGGGCTGGAGCCTGGCACTCCTATGGTGTCAGACAGGCTCCCGGGCCATGGATGGGGTGGGGGTAGGTCTTGAGGGAGACTGGGAAGGGGCATGAAAGCAGAGACCACCACAGTCCTGACCCAGTCTGTCTGCTGATGTGGTTGGTTAGACTATTTATTCATGTACTCCATTGCAGTCATCAGAGATAGTGCTGAGGTGTAGCTGAGAGCGGGGTTTGCCAACCCTCCGGTGCTCATCCAAGAGCCCATTGCACTAACGCTACTTCAAAGAGGACCCTGTCTGCTGGGTTAGGTTACATGTGCTTTTGGTTAAAAACAGAAACTATGGCATACAGTAATTGTAGGTAGGGACAGATGATCAAAAGCCACTGAATTACCCTGGCTTATCACCAACAGTGTGAAAACTCAGCCCCTAAGAAGAGAAATGCTCTAATTTTAACCAGCATACAGCTTTCTTTCAAAACTGTAGCAGGCAACACCAACCTGTCTACTGACTGTGACTCAGTTTGATCTTCTTCCTCCACCCCTCTGTAAAATGGAGACCACATCTGAAAGGGCATACAAAGAAGTGTTAATTGGACTAGAGAGATAGTAGCTAATGCCATGTGGCACTGATACATGGATGAGTCAAAATGTCCCATGGTGGTGATAGCAAATTTCATGCATTCAGGCCAGGGCTGCTTATGCTCTGAGTGATGCTTCGTGCCAGGTGCTATTCCAGATCCAGAAACAGGCCTTGGCAATGCCTCTTGATCCCTTGAGGTCTGATGTACAGCCGCGTCAAGTACATCCATGTTCTTATTGCCAGTGTTTATGCTTTCTCAAGCTTTGATCTTTCAAAGTACATCAAGAGCATGAATTTAGTGGGCTGGGAAATGGCAAAGATTGGTGCTTGTCTATAAATCTATCTGCTGGAGCTTGCAGACCTTAGCCAACATTTAATTGCTGCAGTTGGTCTTGAGTAAGTATTTTTATGTGTCTAAGTGTTGTCTGCTTCTATCCCAGGATGAGTTTTGATGAGGGAAGATCCTGGAGTAAATACAGTTTCACATCAACACCACTTTTTGTGGATGGATCGCTTGTAGACCCTGGCATAGAGACCCAGATAATGACGTAAGTATAGCAGTTTCTATTTCAAACTGTGCTGACAGGCTGGGTGCATGGAGGCCCCCAGATACATGGTGAGCCTTACGATGTGCAGTGCGGCACTGCGTAGCTACACATGTAGTGTTGCATGAAGGCATGGTGGTGTTTTGCGGGGATTGCTGATGGTCATAGACCTGGTTGAGATGTCCATGCATTATATGACAAATAGATGATGGACCCAAAGGCTTTCCAGTAGTGACAGTGGATATAACTGGGAGAGGTGGTCCCAAACTGTAGCTTGGGAATTCTCATAGGACAGTAAGTAAATCTACTTCTTTGGGGAGTGGTGTAGCCCTGATCAGGTTACATCTAGTGACAACAAGAGGTCCTTTCTCACAATTACTGCTGAGATTGTATTCCTCGGATCTGATGGCCCAGGGACTGCAGTGCTCTTCATAAATCAGAGTTCTCTGTGGTTGCACCTAATGTCAGTTCTGTGCTTGCTCCAGTTGTGCAGTGTGACTGTCTTTTGAGATTGCTGCTGGATGTGAATATCCCCAACCTTGTTGGTTGCTATCTGCACTGTGGGCTGTGCATCTGGTTTTAGCTCAGGCTAAAAGTGTTTTCAGTGTGCATATGCAGAGCTGAGCTCAGAATAACCTTCCTGTTCTGGAGTGTAGTATGCTATGGTTGACCCATACTGTGAAGGAGGAGCCTGGGCTGGCACTGAAGGTGCTTGGACCTTCCTTCTCCCAAGAATGCTGAAGCATGGGTAAGGCTGGTGGAATTGGTGGAACAGTGTTGACCCAGGAACAGACCAGGATCTGAGTTTAACAGCCAGGGAAGAGAGGGAAGTTTTTAAGTTCAAAGGCATCTTCAAGGAGTCATCTGACCTCTTGCACAAAGCAGATCAGAGCACTCTGCTCTGGGATTCTGAAAAAAGCAAGGAGTAGATGCACTGCCTTCATTGCTTGCAGAAATGCCTTTTTACTTGTGTTTTCCCTGAGGTGGCTGAAACAGCTTTCTGAAAAGGATCAGAAAGCAAGGTGGATGAGATGCCTTAGTCTGAGGCACACCTATGAAGCTTATCTGCAGTGGCATGAAGGAGTGCCTTTGGTTAATCACATCAGGCACTATAGTATCACTCCAGTTTTGGGCAGGAGATACACTGTAAATTTCATCTTGCAGTCAGTTTGCTTTTCCTGCTTTTCTGTGCCTGCACTTCCTGCAGATTTCCACTACTTGTAAGAGAAAAGAGATTCAGGCCAAATTTAATTTTTTCTAGGCTTCTGTGTATCTGCCTACTTACTTGGCAGAGATGTGTAGGTGGATTTCATTGCTGGTGTCAGAGGTAGTGGCAAACTGAGAGTAGACTGCTAGGTATGCTTGTCCTCAGTTTCTGAGGAAGTTTGGACAGGGTAATAATTGTGTACCTTGGACATTTCTGCTAGTGATTTGAATTTATTCCAATTGTTGCATGATTTGTGCTGTTATGCCTTTCAAAAACCAAATCCACATCAGCTTTACACAAACAGAAGTGACTGTGTTGAGAAGTCTGTATTCAAAGCTGAGCTCATCGTAGCTGCAAGAAAGGGACTGGGAGAAAATCCTCTCTTGCTCTTCTAACAAAGGGTCATTTGAACTGGCTTCTTTGCCATCTATGCCATGACAGAAGAAATATTTTGGTGCTGTCCTCTTGGAGGGGTCAGGAAGGTGTAGCCAGCTCCTGGATCTCCTGTAATAAAAGTGTCTTAGGAAGGCCAGGCTAAGTAATTATGGTTATCCTTTACACTTATATATAAAGCAAAGGAGCAGCACTCCTATGCTTTATTCCCAAACAGTGCTGGGGCAGAACAAGGCAACTCCTGGGCCTGTCACAGACAGCTATTGAGATTTTATTTGAGTATAGCTGGTATCAGTTCTGGTACCATTGCCAGCTTTTCCTTTATTCCAAAATGGTGTCTTGGCTTTGGCTTTTTCTTCAAAAAAGCAGACTACTTGTTTGTGTGGAAAGATATATCTGTGCATCCACTGCCTTGCTGTCTGCAAACATTGCCCCTACTTTTGCAAAGAGCAAAATGCAACAGCATATGATATATCTGTGAGCCTTTTCACAAGACTCATGTGAGCATCCTTTTGGGGAAATATATGCCAGCTCCTGGGTAAAGATTAGAACCTCTGATTCTGTGCACTCTATGGAATGATAATGCATCACTTTCTGTGTTGGTGATATGATGTTTTTCTGTTAAATCCTTTATGCAATGTGCAATGTGTGTCACTTTCTAAACAAGCACATGGAGACACATGTACACACACGTGTAGAGAGACAGATCTGAGCTCACATAAATCTGCCCATCAGCAACTTCACTGAAATCAATGGGACTAATCAGTTGCAACTAGCTGTGGACTTACCTCATTTACTTTATAAATCAATGCAGTTTTCTTTTGAGATGAAAGATGCATTATAAATCTAAGGTTATTGTTATTTATATCCCTGTAGTCTTCTGGTGGAGAATGTTGGAAGTGAGTTATCTTCCTGAATATTGTGTATTTATTGCCAATGCTATTGTTATTGGTATTGCTTTTATTATTACTGTCATAATTAGCAGTTTTAAAAATTATTCTTACTAGTCTGTAAAAGCTGTACAAAGAAATTTCACACTATACTTGCAATTAATATTTAGACATTGCTATCCACAGCATTAAAGGAACTGAGGACGTGAATTTGTAAATTTGTAAAGCCTATATGCAAACTATTTCTATGCAGATCACTCAGGTATTTCTCACAATGAGAATTTTAGTGGACTCATCTATAAGGGCAGTGTAGGATCATGGTGAGCTTTGTAGGATCATGTGGGAGCTTTGGCTGAGAACAAGTCAATGCCTTTCTATTGCTACTGGCCATCCTCTGGACTAAAATAACACACAGTGGGTTTGAGGTGCATGGAATTTGTGTTTGTTTGTAGAAATCCCAAAGATTTTGAAAAGTTTCAAAATGAGAGGAGCACAATGATTTGGGATTAGCATCCCCCAGGTGACCATGGGTCAGTGGGAGCTCTTAAACTGGAAGGAGGGCTGAGGCAGAGGGACTAAGACTGTGGACATATTTGTGTACTGCCAGACTGGGTAGGTTAGTGGCTTTTAAAGATTTGTCTTTCATACTGAAAAACATAAAATATTTTGCTTAGTGGTCTCTGCTGATATCTGCTAGGGAAAATTTCTTCCATAGGTTTGCATGTTCTGTGTTCAACTACATCTAAAAAATAATATTCTGAGGGGAATGTGTATTAAATAGTCATTACACTCCAAGTATTACTAACATATTGCATTATTAACAATATTATCATAATGCTATCTTATTAAAATCAATATATCAGTAGAATGACTTTCCTAACCTTCGTTTTATGCCACATACTGTGAAGGGCTGTCAGAAGCAGCAACCGTTTTAGCACAGAATTTCATACCACTTCATGGCTATTGTGTGAGCAGTTGCAGTATCTGTCTTTATTGTATGAGTATCCTAGACCTTTAGGATCTTCTGTGCTTTGTGTATGCATGTCCTAAGGCAGTCCTAGGGAATTTGCCAATATGGTAAAATCTGTAAATTTGCATGTAGGGGCTTTCTACTACTCTGAATATCTCAGTGTACTTTCAGTTTGGAGCTGCTTTTAGTGGGAAGTTTGACAGGATGTCTTGCAGAGGTCTGTTCCCACCTAAATTATTATATGATTTTTGTTATTTTGTATGACTATAACAGTGTGAATTATTTCCTTACAAGCTGAGTAAACTCTGTTAAGAATGTAGTTTTGTGATACTCAGGGAAGTACCATAAGACTGTATGACCTGGTCTGCCCTGGAACTACTGCCTAACCAAGGGAAATCCATTCTCTTTTCTCCATTTCTAGCTGATCATCCACTTCCAAAGTTTTTTTCACTGTTGATTTGGCACTTATCTCATCTGACCAGATAGCCAGTTCAGCTTCTTTAGTGTAGAGCTGTGTAACAAAGCACACTCAAGTTTGGTGCAGGTGTGGGGCAAGCAGCTGTAGAAAACACAGGGTCCTTTAGGAAAATAACTCCAATGCATCAGCGTGATGGGTTAGACATGTTTTTAGATGATACAATGAATGCCTAGCAGGTACTAGTCTTTCTGAAATCTACAGTTTAAGTTCTGTCCTGTAGCCCTCACTGGCAACCAGTATGTCTTTTAATGATGTCATATTCTGCTTGGTCAGATCTAGCATCTCTGTTGACAAACCATAGGCACAGCACTTTACTTGCCTGATGGTCATCAAGGGAAAGGAATTACATTGTATTCCCCTTCTAGTCCATTGTCATATACCTCAAAAAAGCAGCATTTGCTTGGGAGAGTTGCTGGTTTTGTACCATTCAAATCAGATGAGATGCTTTTGTGGGTCCAGAGAAAGGCTTTATGTTGACTCATGATTATTACACCTGCCACTTCATCTCCTATGCTAAGCATCTCTCCAAACCTACATTAGGAGAAATAACCTTTTAGCTTCATGGCCCTGCATCATTTTAGTAGACTCATTATGTGTGCATGTGTGCAGACACTCATTTATAGATGAGGATCATTAAGTTTGCCTGCACTGATAAACATATATTTATGTAGACACACCCACATGTAGGTGTATAAATATGTATGTATTTCTGTGTATTTATACTTAATGATCCATATATATCCGTGTATGCATAATTGAGCATTAACATTTTCAGTGAGCTGAAAGTTGGTCTGTCAACATTGCTGTGACTGCTGCCCTTGGCTATGTGTGTAAGAGAATGTTCCTGGTTGTAAATTAATAGGTTACCAGGCCCTCTCTAACACCTTTTTGTTTACGTGGTCATGCAGCTTTACCAGAGATGAAGTGGGAGGAGTTTTTTCCAGGAGACCCATAAAATTACTGGCAATCCATCACTGGGTGGCAGAAGAGTGAGGCAGAATGAATAAGTAATTGAGAAATGCTGGAAAAGGTGTGATGGATGCCAGGTGAGAAATAAAGTATTAAGAGCACAGGCCATACTGAGTCAGACTAGAGGTCTCTCTGTGTCAGTTCCATGTTCCAACAGTGGCAAGTATAGGTTGCTAAAAATATATATTAAAAAAAATAAAAATATTATTATCTTATGGGCTTTCGTATCTACAGATGTTTGCAAATAAGGGACTTTCTTGGCCAAACATGACATTCTTTGTATTTCTACAACATTCATGAGTTTTTCTATTCTTTGAGATTTTTCCCCCTAAAAAAAAAATTTAGCAGTCACATTATCATGTGGCCATAAGTTTCATGAGTTACCTCTTATTCTGAGGAACTGACTGACTTCTAGAAGACACCAACAAAGTAGGTACAGATAGGAAGGCAACATGGACAGATTCTGATTCACACTCAGCAGAGATTCAGCAGACAGAGTATGAGAAAGGGGCAACAGCTCCCAGGTCCAAATTCCCACTGAGTTCCAAATTACATGGGAGCCAAGAGTCATTTTCCTGTTCCTTTCTGATAAGGTCTTCAATCAAGACAACATCCTCTCCCTTCTGGTTAAGTCCTCCTGTCATATTTAAAAGCTCATACAGGAAAGAAAATTACAGGGTCAATTACAGGGTCACACACTCTCCGTGAAATGTTCTGCCCTTTTGCTTGGGGATAGGGAGCCGTGGGTCTGCTACCTCTGAGTGGTTGTGCTGAGAGATGCTAAGGTGAAACCAGTGATAGAAAAGAGTGCTTTTGCTGGGATGTGGTCAGAGTACCTGGCTTTCTCCCTAGGGGTTCAGCCTTTGCCCTGCATCCTGGACCCCTGCTAGCAGTCTCAGTAAATGAGAGAAGATGTGAGTGGATGGCAAAACACCATGAGATTGTTTTTCCTAAGAGGAATGGAGTTTGTTGTACAATATGTATGGAGATGAGAATCACAGTGTTCCTCAATTCCTGTGGACCAGAAGATGCCTTCAAACTTTCCTGCTATCAGTCTGGTCTCTTCACTTCATTCTACTTGGGAAAAAGAGGCTTTCTGTAAAAAGGACAGATCTACAACTTCTGCTGCTGAGCCCAATAGAAATTTGGTGAAGAGGGAATCTAGATGAAAGATTTCACTAGAGTTCTGTAGAAAGCTAAATCCAACTAGCAACTTCCAGTGCAGAAAATGAGACAAGGTCATGTATGGGGGCTGTTGTGCTGAAGGATTCTGAACTCTGTCCTTGTTTATCTTCTCTTCTGGGAGCCAAGACTGACCAGCCAGGCTGTGCATACTCTCAGGCCTACCATTTTTGGGAGATTGGAAGACAGATTTCAAAGCCTGGTTTATCCAAATTGCATAGGTACTTATTGTGGTTTCATCTTGCATTTCAGTTTTCCTTTCTTTTTCTGTCTATTGCATTATCTGCTTGTGGTGCAGCTGGCACTGTTATTGGCTGTGGATTTTCCTGCAACGCTCTGGGGTGTCCTTGTGAGTTCATTTCGCTGTCCTGACTATGGGTCTGTGCAGACTGCAGTGCATAAACATACATAAGGACTCTTTCGAATAGAAACCACGAAATTAAAATGAATCTGTGAAAATAATGACTGCATACAGAAAGAAAAGTAGAATTTCAAACTTGATCTCAGAACAAAAAATCCAAATACAATTACTCAGTAAGGAAACCAAAATGATTCAGAGGATATTGGCATTTGCTATAGTGAGCTGCATTCCTATATCATCTGATCTAATTTCAAAACCTTCTGGAAATAATGAATAGCTTGGACTTTGCGCGAAAATGATCAATCCACTAATGCCATCAAGTGACTTTACAATGGACAAGAAAATGTGTGTTATAGGAATTCCCATTTTATCCTAGCAGATGATCGGTTTATACCCTGAAGTAAAACAGTTGATTACCCATATCATTATCTTCGTTTGCAAGACTTAAAAACATTATTAACGATCACAGATTAATCAGTGTCACTTCGTCCTCCCATCTCCCTCTCTGCCAGAGGAGAAGTCTATTTGTTAGCCTTTGGATCACTGCATGAATTCACCTAAACAGCCCACAGAGGCACAATATTGATTGTGCTGTTAATAGTTGCAGTATGAGCTGAGGTCTTCCTGTGGCACCCAAATAGACAAATCAGGTGATGAGAACATCTCCTTAGAGTAATCTTTCTCAGACAGCATCATGTGATTTATTTGGCTGTAAGAGAAGGATGTCTGTGACCCAAGATCTGTTCCCAGCAGTTGCACCATGTACTCAGAAGATTCCTGGCAGAAGCCATAACACATGAAGAATGCGTTGGGCTTTGTGGCACGTATTGTCTGTTTTTGGCTTTTTGGGGAAAACATTTTTTTCATTGGATTCAAGTGCTATTTACAGACAGTAGATCAAATACTATGCTAAAGAAATCAACATTGTTAGTTGTATTTTGCTGGTAGGGGACTTGAGGGAGAACAAAGGACATGCCATGGTCAGTCACTCAGGAGGCTGTCACAAGGAGACCTTGGCATTAATGCAGGTCTCCTAAGTCCTAGGTGAGTGCCCCACTGCGCAGACTTTTCCTGTTCCTTAGGGAGAAGGAGATGCTGAGTCATGTCTGTAATGCTCAGACAAGGTGGATGGAGAGAGAAGCATTTGCAAAGAGGACTAGAGAAAGGTGTGCTGACTGGAGACTGATATTCACTGAAATTATTATTATCATTAATAATAATAATAATAATAATAATAATAGCCCTTACAGAAGGAGCCAGAATGAGCTCATACATGATTTCTTTTCCCTGACTAATAGGACAAGATTTGCCTGATGGCAATGCAGTCCAGATATTCTCTCTAGAGGCTACTATGCTTGGTTTCTTGTGCTGCTAAGTAAAGACAGATGGCTCTTGGTCCTGTGCTGTCCTCCTGCCAGCAGCGGTGCTGGGCTCTATGAGGCACTTGGGCTTGGTGTGGGGTGCACAGAAAGGGGCAGGATGCTGTGCACACATACATTCCTCAAGAGTCGTTCACCTCTGTGTTAGAGCAAGACAGGAAATATTCTGGTGCCCTGATCCCACCAACCCTCAGGAGCCCAAGAAACCATATGGCCCTAGCACCTTTCCAGCTCGACCTGGCCCTGATCCTCCACAGGGCAAAGGGTGGTACAGCACACCAGCTTTTCTGGGAACTTGAAGGCTCAGTGCTGGGCTGGCTGCAGAGTCCACTAACAGCTTTTCGATCATTGGGCTGAATGAGTGGTGGAAAGCAGGTCCCTAGAGCTTTCCTTTTCCCTCTTCTGAGCCACCTTCTCAGATACCCAAGCAAAGTTTGTCACTCTGCTTCCCCTGTCACATGTATTCAGAGCTTACATACTCTGGGCAATGGCTTCCACATTTGTATTGGTCATCTCTGGCTGGGAATGTGCTGATTCATAGGAGGAAAGATTGAAATGAGTAAATGTGCTGGGTTAGCCAGCTTCTGGCAAAGCAGCAGCACCTGCCTCTGTTGAGACCACAGACTTGTTAGTGGATGAAACTCTTGGATTGCTGATACCTGCCAGTATCATTTCTAGAAGAGAGTGGAAGCATCTTCAAGTTTCAAAGCTGTCAGAAACTGGTTGTCTTCCATGACTGCTTCCAAGAAGAGAGAGAACGCTTCTGAAAAACAGCATTAAGAATTAATGTGCTTTCCCATCCCCCTTCCTACGTGTCTCACACTCCCTTTCATGTTGCTGGGATTTCTTTTGAAGCAATTGTCATGTAAAGTGGTTTGAGAACATTGGTAATAAATTTTTTAGAGACCAAATTTCAGAAGGTTTGGTTTGTCCTTCAGTAAGTTCTTATTTTGATAGCACTTTCTATTTGAAAAAATAATAATAAAAAATCCCTGTCTCCCCTGTTGCCTTGTGCAGTGTTTGTGTAGCACATGGAGAAATCGAGTCCAAACTGTAGGGCTGCTTCATAATTATATGTTCTGCGGATTACTTACTAATTGCACTTGGCATTAGTTGCTAACTAAAAGATCATGCTGTACCATATCATTTGCAATGGTTTTCCTCTTCTGCTAGCACTTCAAAGGAAGTGCCCATTGAGCTGATGAATAATCCCAGGACTCTTTTCCAAAGCTGAGGGAAAAGGATCTGCTATGATTGTACTGCAGGATTTTTATTGCAAGGTGTTGGGTTTTTTCTCAGTATTCACAGAAACTCTTCACCTGTCCCATCTCCTCTCTCCCTCCTGACCTGAAATCTGGCTTTCCATGAACCGTTCAATATGGATTGTTGGCAGCCAACTCTTTGAATTTCTCTCCAGTGGAAAACCTCCATGTCATGACATTCAGTTTCACTTGGAAGTGAAAATAAGCCACATCCTTCAGATTGCATCTGCATGAAAAATTCTGTGAAATTCTTGTTTGACCCTTCTCCTTGGGAAATAGAATACAGACCAAGATTTTCTTGAACAAATTTGTCATCATAAAACTGCTGCCTGATGTTGGTATATTCTTGTTAGCTTCACTGTTGTTGTTTTTTTCTCCCTCTGAATAGTAACAGCGGAATAAGGTCTTATATCCAAGATGGTCTACTTAGATGGTCTAAATTATACTAATTTGCACCAGCTGAAAATCTGGATCCAAATGGATGGTATATTCTATTTGGAAGAAAATGCACGTCTTTAAAACAAAACAAAACAAAACAAAAGTAAAGCCAGTTTACCTTTTTTTGGTCCACAGATAGAAGTACAGCAGCCCTGAATCATCACCCATTGCCCTCTGGCTACTGTTCCTAGTTGACAGGTCAGCCAAAAGCAACTGAATTAAAAGATCCAGAGTGGCTCTTAAAAACCATATTTATTGTTTAGGAAAAAAATTAGACAGTGTTTTCTGTTGGCAATTGCCTGCCTTTCCCGTGTCATCTTTCATTTTTTATGTTTCCTTTGTGTCCAGTCTCTTACTCCCTGCATCATCTTGCCAGGCATGAGACAGTGTAACTCTCCCTCTTCCACTCTCTCTAATTGCTGATCTGTGTCTCTTTCAATTAAGTTCTACTTCCTTGTGTCAGTCCCTTTCCATCCAATTTTCATGTAACTAGTGACCTCCTTTAACGCTAATTCCATCTAAACCCCTAATAAAAAAAAAAATTGAGAGATTACACAGTCCATTTGGTTTTCTCATAAGTCATGATTTATGTTTAATTCATGGAGAAATAGCTCCTCTCTCAGTGCCTATTCATAAAATCTGGCCCCACCAGCACAACTTGCAACTGTTCCATTGCTATTTGGCCCTTACAGCTCAGCCTGCACGGAGGAGCTACTCTTAATTTACTGCTATGTTCTTACACAGAGATGGCTTCATACCCAGATTTCATAACAGGCTCTTTTCTTTGTGTGAAATTGTCAGCACTTTTTTTTATTGTCTCAAAAGCTATAAATGTCAACAAGTGATGGAGGTGCATTTAGGTACGAAGACCTTCTGTAAGTGTTCACTGAGCCGGCAACTCTAGCACAGGCTCGACATTTTCTCAGGAAATATGGGGCCAACCTGGCTAGTAGGGAGAAAAAGGCAAACCAAATCTAGGCAACTATGAATGTGAAAGAACCTTGTACAGGAACACAATTCTCAGCCAGAGCTAGTACATTTTGCTGAATCTTGACTATTTCTTCCAAGGCATCCCCCTACCTCTGGTCCTTGTTACTCAACTCTCTGGATCAGAGGAAGTAGCAGCAACCAGTATTCATCCCTTACTCATGCTTAAGTTCTCCTGGAACATGGAGCTTTGGGATATAAAGTACAATAAATAATGGAAAATCACAACTCTGTTCTGGCTAGGCTTCTTATCTCTACCTCAGTGCTGGTTGTATAAGTTCCAGAATAGGTCTTGTAAAGGAACTTTGTTCTCCCAACTTGCCAAGAGCCACAGGAGTGGAAATGCAGAGCTTAGACATATGCGGGCTTTACCTGACAACTCCTCTGGTCCATGTCTGCACAGCATGCCCAAAATGTTAAATGCCTTCAGAGTTCAAGACAGCAGACCAGCCAAATTGGAGTAGACCTGGTCCTTGACTTTTGCACTGATGAGTCCAAGCTGATCCTGCATGAACCTACCCTGGGCGACTATGTGTCAGCCTGTCTGATACCTATCTGAGCTGTTTGTAGAGAGGAACTCTCCAATCTGTGCTATGCCACTGTGTTTAGGGTGGCTTTGACCAAACACTGTTCATGAGACAGCACTGGTAGTATCTGCTGGGAAGGTATGGTCTCCTTGGGTATCTGGTTATCTGTTAAAATTGCAGCAGTAGCAACATGTGCTTCTCTTTGTTAGAGATCAGAGAATGAGCACCTTCAGTTGTGGATTAATGATGCAATGCTCCTGTAGCTATGATTGCCCAGATCTGTGACTCCCCCTGGTTTTGGTGAGAGAAAATCATCCTCTCCAGGGGACTGGAACAAAGAAACCAGAACAGCACGTGCTTGTTTCCCCTGTCAGGAAGTGATTCTTCCAGGTTGTGCTTTATAGCACTTCTTGCATTCACCTATTAAATACCTACTTCTGGCATTACCTGTTAGATGCACAGATGTAAATTAAGAGGGATTTTGACTGAAATCAGATGGTGATCTTGCTTGGCTTTGTCCCTTTCTATATTCCCACAACAAAAGCACAGATTCAGGTAATTTACTAATTTGGATTATTTTACTATGGGGGACTTTTTGCTTGCTAAGACACTTCCTCTGCAAGCATTTTTCTTTTATAATATAAGGAAACAAAAATCAAGATGGTTTTTCAAGCTTTTCTAAATGAAACATGACACTGCAATTAGCTTTTCTTTCAGTATTATCAATTAAAGTATATATTTGGCTCTCTGTTGTTCTGGCTTTACTTTTCTGTTGATCCATCCATCTGTCTGCTTATGTAGTTAATATCAAAAGATGCTGTTTACTAAGTATATTATATTTTTTGCTTTTATTTTTAGGTATTAAAAATGCTTACAGTCTATCTTGTAGGGCCTAATCTTGCTAAAATCTGGCTTCAGAGATCCAAAGGGTGATTTGAGAGAAGCGAAAAAAACCCCAGCCTTTTCATGTCTCTCACCTTGTTGATGTCCAGTGGAGGAAAAATGCTTTGGAAAGGAGAGTACTTTTGGTGTTTTGTGTAGTGAAGATTACCTTATCAGCTGCTTCCTTCCTTAGCATCTTCAGTCATCTGTCTCACTGATGGGCATAGTTGAGGACAGCAGGTGTTACACACAAAGAAACTGGGGTGACTAGAGAAGGTAAAAGTCTTCCATGCATATCCAGACCAGACCAGCCAAGCAGAGCTTGCTTGCTCCATATAATGTCCTACTGGTTTTCTTCAGAAATTATAGAACGCATGAGAGGACATTTACAGTTTCCTGCTTGGGCAGCTCTTCTGAAAGTGCCAGCAGGGACAGATCCAGATGGATACAGTCTATGCCTTTCCTGAGAGGAATACAGGAGCTGTTATGTGAGAAGATCTGTTCTCATACCTTAAGCAGGGATGGGGATTGAATCTATGGACCAGAGGTAGGTGAGGTGTTATCTTGTGACCCTCAATTCATTGTGTTGACCTGTCAGAAATGAGCAGTATTGAATTTCATAAAAAGCACAACTGTCAATGGTGAAAGGAATGATAATGCAATTTGAGAAGAGAATACTGTATAAATGTAAAAAGCCTTTTAAAGAGCTTCTGCACAAGGTTATCCAGTCAGTATGTGCCACATTTGTAAGTTATTGTGTTTTTAAAAAATTAATGAAAGATACAAATACAGCAGCATTACCAGTGTCCTTTTCTAAAATAAGTCTGTCATGAATCTGTAGGCATTTCAGGATTGTTTTCCATGTTTCTAACAATTTTCCTCCAAATTAATGACATGCAGTCTGAGCAACAAAAGCCTTGCCTTGGTTCTCCAAAGAAGGCCTTGGAAATCATTTTCTGGTTTCTTAGCAATGATTCCGCTGTGAGCTATGCATAGAACCCATTGAGAAGATGCTGTACTATTAGGTAAGATTTTATGTGGAGTTTTAACTGCTTACTCAGAGGGATAGAACTAAATCTGTCCACTCTAAAGTCTGTCAATTACCATTTCATGGCCTAGGTTGGAGAACCTTGGTTAAATTGAGCCTAGTCAGAAATACCTGTCTAAATACTCTCTAGGATCTTGTATTTATTTCTTCACAAGGACCTCCACATCAGACTGCTTATATGGAAAATCAAAATATCCTTTTTTTTTTTGTTTGTTTTATTCCCAGAATTGCACCTTGAAAATCCAGCTCTTTTCTTTTGTCTTCTGTCCTTTCAATAAGCAATTGAGAGCTTTCAGTGAGACCATGGCAAAGTTATTGAGACAAAATTTATCATAGTTTGTTTCCTTTCCCCCTGTATCATCATAGTTTAGCTATGTTTATTAAAAAAAATCTACCTTCCTGATTTAGTGACCAGACAAAGTCAACGAAGTACAAAGGCACGTGGAAATCAGCTAAGATGGTGTTTTAAAAGCTACATGAGGACTCATCAGTTTAGGAGGGAAAAAGAAACTCCCACCAATCTCTTTTTACATCTCTTTCCTTGGGACTTGTTTTTTCTGTTTACACTGGATACAGAAAACAATATATAGGCACTGGAGCACTTAGCGCTCAACACTTACTGACAGCTGAACAGTAGCAGTTCTAAAATGTTGCAGCTCTTTGCTGTCGGCCCAACCCTCTGTTGGACCTGGCCACCCCCAGAGATACGGTGGGAAGACTCGTGCACGAGGCTTAGTCTCTATGGAAAAACATCCAGGGATGTAGTTCACAGACCTGATGAAAACAGAGTCCAGCTGCAATATCTGATTTTACTCAGTCAAGGTTTGTGCCCTGTGACTGTTGGTTTCACCCATTTTCAGTTTCACAAACAATTAAGGTCTGCATCACTCCCCAAGGAAAGCTGTTTGGGAGACCAGTGGAGCCCCGCAGATAACACAGCACTCTTTTCCGTTCCTTGTGTTTGCCTGTAGAAACTCACAGAACAATAAAGTCATCTTGAACTATAACATAACCTTCATCTTGTTGGCTGGCCAATGAAACTGTGCTGGAGGTGTCCAGGTGGCACTTAGTGTTGGTGAGCAGCGCTCACACATTGCAGGTGCTTGTCGGCTTCCCTGCAGCTCTTCCCTCTGCAGCCTGCGCTGCAGTGACAGATTAGCCCTAAGGAGCTATTTATTAACAAGGGGAAGGTGGGATGGGGAAGTTACTACTTTAGGAATCAGGTGACCCAGAACCATCTCTGCAGCACAGAGGAAAACATCCCTCTCTGTTCACACTCCTCTAATTACATTTAGTGTGGTATTGTTTCCATCTAAATTATAGCAATTATACACAAAGATCTTCTTTGAAATCATTTAATTAAAGACTATTTAATACTCAGTGCTTTTGGAATGCTAATATGTTGCTTTCCACTTAGGAAACTTTGGTGGTTTTTTTTTTTTCATTAATTACCATGGAAGAATTTCAATGTCAGAGGGGTTTTTTAAGCTTATTTTAGTGGACTTAAAAATCAAGTAATTCTGATGATTTTTGTAAAGCACAAGGAAACCTTTTTCTCTCCTGATGGACAGTTAGCTAAGGGTCAGTCTGAGGAACCAAATTTTCCTTTATTGCAAAAGTCTTGGATTTCTCTGGCCCTGTTATCTTCGGGTTCAGGCAAGTGTTTGTGTTTAGTCATGTTCTCTCCTCCATTTGCTTTGTTTTCTGTATAATAAACACCCAGGCCAAATTCTAAACTGGTATAAATCTGCTGGACTAAATGATTTCTGCCTGCTCATTGGTGCTTTGCAGGGATGATGTTTCAGTGATGCATCACATCCAGCACAGACAAGATTGTGCTGACAGCAGTTGTGGAGTAAGAAGTGATGGGACTTACTCAGTGCCAAGGAAAAGTGGAGATGGGAAATGCAGTTAGAATTCCTGTTTGAGCACAGTTTTGGAGGCCTTCTGCATCCCTCCCCCCTAGTGCTCTTTCCCATTCCTCCCTTCTACTTCTCCTTCCAACGAGTGCCCTGACGCCCCATACTGCTTCGGTTTCCATGGGTTTATCTTGGTCTGGGATGTGTCCCCTGTGCTGAGGAACAGGAATTCCAGTTTCTTCTGTACCTTTGCCTGAATGCCGTGGTGTTTCCTATTGCTAATACCCCATGATAAGGACTACACTAAGAATTGTTCTGGAGAGCCAGTAACAATCTACCTAATAAATCCATTCTACCAGACAAGTCCTTCCTCACCTACTCACTTCTGACCTGCCTTTAGCACAGGTTCTTCTTGGATTTTATCCTTTCCCCTTCTTGTCAGCTTCATGGAGCTCCAAGGATGTGTATTGGTTTCTGTAGCTGAGATTCATGAGACATTATTTGCTTAATGGAAGCATGCCTGGCTGACTTTGATTCTTTTGGTTTTTTTGTCTCCCATGCTCAGAGTTTTTGGGCATTTCAGTCTCCGTTCTGAATGGCAGCTGGTCAAGGTGGATTACAAGTCTATCTTCAGCCGAAGGTGTAACAAAGATGACTACCAAACCTGGCATCTGCACAACCAGGTATTCCCACTGGGTAGGGAGGGGTCAATGGGGATTCCTTTTCCAGTACTCTGTGTTGCCAGGTAGGAATGCAGTTGTTCTTTCCAGCACAGCATATGGATTTTCTTGCATCCCTTGAAGAATATGCAGGAATAAACACGGGGCCAGTTTTCTGTGGGCATGTTCATGAGATTAACTTCTATTTTTATGAAAATAATTCATTGTACCAGATGGATCTTTTTGGCCTCAGTGCTTAGGGCAACATAAAACCTCGCCTTGTGATTGAATTGTAGAAGACATTGAACTCTTTGTGGCTCTGTCAGCAATTCATGAAAATAATTTTGTTTCGTTTTGCCTCTATTTTCCCTACTCAAAAATGAAAATAAAAACATTTATTCATCCTGCAGGTCCTGCAGGTGTTTATAAAACTCTGGGGAGCTCTTGAATAAAAGACACCAGAAAAGACCAAATTATTTCGTTCTATTCAAGGATATATGCTTTTCATACACTCTGGCTTATTTTCATGCCGGATATATTCAGGTCCTGAAGTGACCAGAACTGAGAGATCAATACCCTCTGTAGATTACTTACGGGTTACTGGCCACCAGCAGGATGTCCCACACCCTGCAGGGCAACAGAACTAGAGCCAGAACAGTTGGCACTGTGATATTCCTGAATGAAATCCATGAATTAGAAAAGAGCATTAATTTGCAAAGATGTGTCAGATAACTGAAATCATAAAATTGAAAACTGGAAATAATTTAAATGAAAGAAAATGGAAGATGTGTGTAACCATGCAGACATCTTGGGTATCATTGTTAATGGGAAAGAGAAGTATGTCAATTAGGTGTTGTCTTTTTTTTTTTTTTTAAATTATTTATATGCAGACAAAATATTTCTGCATCATAGAAAATTCTATTTATAGCAACTCACCTAAATATCAAATGTTTCTTTTAGATTAGCTACTCCCAGTAGTGTTCCTGGAAACCTTTGCATTCAAAAACCCCAGTAAAACACACTGTCAGGATTATTTTGTCCCTGCCTTGCATTTCAGGCTTGGGCACTTCCTTCTGCAGTAGATTTTATCTGACATGTGAAAGAAACCCTGGAGTGCACACATATTGTCTTCTCAGGGTAATTTGTAGGACTAGATAGTGGTGGTTGCCTTCCGAAATATGACAGGAATGGATGTGATGGTTTGGGCATCCAGGCATTTTGGGCACACTGTCATTAGCGTCCCAACTCAATGCTGAGCACGCAGCATTCATGAGCCCTCCCAAGGTGACTTTTGATTTTGCAAAGACACAAAAGGGAGCTGGACTCTTAGCTTCCAACTCTCCCAGTTGTAATTGCTTGTTTTCATTGCCTTTTGTGTCATTTGACAAAATGTTCCATTTAGGACACATGTGCCACTACAACTCTCTTTCTCCTCTTGTTCCTTGGCTAATGAAGGGGGAGCCTTGTGTCATGGGAGAGAGGAAGATCTATAAAAAACGCAAGCCTGGAGCCCAGTGTTCCCTTGGGCGGGACTATTCCCAAACTGTGGTGTCTGAACCGTGTGTCTGTGGTCAAGGAGACTTTGAGTGGTGAGTATATGACTCTGGGGACTTTTTGCAGGGGCTGTTCTCGTAGTGGCCGAAATAGTACCCAGACAGAAAACCTTGCAGAGAAGCTGGGTCTCATCAGCTTTGTGGCTGTGTTTGTACCATATAGCAGTGCTGTGACTCCCATACCTCTGTGTGAGGGAGGCTGCAGGACAGAGTTCTTAATCTCCATGAGAAATCCAAGCCTGGAATTCAAAAGCAAAGAATTTCAAGTACTGATTGACATTTTTTGTTCATCATTCTAAAAGAGCGACAGCCAGGACTTCTCTGGTCCAAAGCATGTCCCTTTCAGGAGAAAGGGAATTTCCCTGTCCTCACTTCCAAGGTCATTGAATATCTAGGGAGCAAGCTAGGAAAACATGGACATTTTTGTGGCTATTCCTTTCAGTTGCTGGGAACCATTTGTTGCTTTTTAACAATGTTTTACTGAGAAATTTCTGGAAGGGCTTCTGTGACATGACTGTACAGCCCATCCTTGTCAGATATAACTACTTGTTTTGCATGAATATTGGTGTTTCTAACTAAACGGGACCGTAATTTTCGAACTGCTTTAAGGTCACTTTGAAAGCAGCTGAAAAAAAAACAGGGGAAAAATGAAACACTGCTTGATATTGCTTGACAGTCAGAGATAGGAGATGCGAGAATGCATAAGTCAGGATCTCTGCACAAGGAATTACTACATGGAACCTGTGATAGGCAATATTTCAAAGATTTAAAACTGTCAATATCTGTGATGTTTGAGCTTAAATGATCAGAATAATTTAAATAGAATTCAAGATACCCCAAGATCAGCTGAGAAAACATTTTAATTTTTGTAGTAGTTTATCAGGATCGGTGTCTGGCTAGATATTGGTGTGATTCCAGAAAACTTCACTTACCTTTGAGTACTTCTGAAGAGATGTGAAGCATGAGATCTGTGTGTTTATTTGGACTTAGGCCAGCTGAGACTAGTGGTTCCATTTTAGAGCATGGACATACTGAAATGCAGCAAAATGAAGAAAAAATATAGACCAAAATGTTCTCTTGAATATTGTAGTAGTTTGGCTTTAAGAGAGGTTCAGGGATACAGAGCAGAGATTTTCATCTTATCTGGATGGATGTTAAATTTGGTCCTAAAGCCAAAGTTATATCTGAGACTCTGTAACTTGACTCATGATTCTTCCCCTTTGTTGTCATCATGGGAACTCGCAGGACAAACTGTCTTGCTCTGCAGTGTCTGCCCTTGGCATTGACATATGCCTCTGGGGTGAGTCAAGCACCAATCTCCATAGACACTTATGAATTTGCTTGGGGTTTTTTTCCCTTATGCTGCTTTTTCCCTCACGAGCTTTCTATTTTCACAGTCTTTTTGTCTTTTCCAAGCTGCAAATGGAAAACTGTGGTAGCTTAATTGGACTTAAGTGCTGGTATGCCTTGAAAAAGGTCTGCATCAGAATGCACCTTTTCAATCAATTGGTGGGTTCCTTGCTTGCATTCAGTATCATTTCTGCTTAAGTTCCCGCTAACATGAGAGAATATTGCTGTTAACCTTGTCAGTCCTGCAGAGGAAATGCAATTAGAGGACAGCAAGCAGGCTTTTGTCTTAGACCCTGTGCTGCCAACAGAATTGTTAACTGGCTTCCAATCGCAGAATTGTTACAGCTGATGATAGGGGATCAGAATAAAGTGCTTGAGTTTAAGGATGAGTTTTGATGGTAGTCAGCAGGGACGAATGGAAGGTCTGGGGCAGTCAGTTTTAGGAAAATACTAATAGTGCTGAAAATGAGGCACCAAGCTTCAATATCTTAGAAGTGATTTACAGAGAGAAAGGTGGACTCATCTGCTGCTCTGACTTGTGACTTCTAAAGGATGAGACAACAGTTATTTAATCAATGGCAAAATACAGGTTATTCTAGAATACATTCTAGATTCATCTGCCTCTTTTGGGATGTCAGTATGAGAAATGTCTTTTCTCTCTGTTGACTAGAAGGTGAACAGGACAGTTAAAAGTGTCGTTCCTACTCTTTTACTTACTGGACTTTCAAGAAAACAGTTTCCTTTTCAAGCAAAAATGTCCAGTCAGCCTTTCCTATCTGGGTTCACAGTTTCCAGTTTTTCTTGGAAGCACTGACTGGTCTGTCTCTCGTGTGGAACTGAGCAGGTCCCGTCAGGGAAAGGAAGAGGGTCAGCAGCTGAGGCTGTGTGAGTTACACTGACCAGCAAGTCCAAACAGACAGGCCATCTGCTTCCCCCATAAGTACGTTTGGAAGCTGGTTCTGGTCTTGGAGCATCCCACACTACTAGGTGTGATGATGCCTGGCTGGGAGATCTGTGGGGTTGGGACAAATGGCTGCAGGAGTCTCTAGCACAAGCTGTGAGGGCTGTGCTACTCCCCGTTGGTCACAGTGCCCTTGCCCCTCTCTGCCTGTGGTTGCAGTGCAGTTTCCTGTTGTTAGATATAAGGCTGATCTAAAATTCAGGGGCATAAGTTATGATCCAGGGCCCAAGTTCAACAAATCCTCATGAGTCAAAATCAGGGGTGACTCCTGCCAACTCCTGCAGTCATTTCCCAAAGCAAATTCTGGCCTTTTTCTGACAGAGAGAATGGCAGAAGGAACTCAAAAGTGTTATTAAAGTGCTTGCTGATCTTTCTTTTCCCTCCTCCTGCTTCTTTATTTGCTCTGTCAAGATAGCTTTCCTGACAAAGACAGCACAGCATCTGGACTTTATTATTTCCTTAACTTATGCAAACCCTGGGGGTTAGGAGAGGGAAGGTGGGCAGCATGTGAGGTTTTAATATACATTTACCAGAAGTTAATGAACAAGCACAGAACCTTGAGGGCACACAGCAATGTTGTCTTTAATTTTATTAAATATTTATGTAGCTCTTTTCTTCTCTGGGGCAAAGTACAGCTCCTTCTGAATATTTTTAATTACCAAGTCCCTGCCAGGCATTTTTGACTGTGCAGGTCGGACCCACTGAGAATGATTAAGTTGAATGTTGAGAGAAAGAGCATTAGGGAATCTCCAAACCTTTTAAACTAGCTTGCAGAATTTTTGCCTTCCAAAAAAGGAACAGTATCAGCCTGGGTCACTGGGGACACAGCACAATTTTGTCTTGCCAGAGAACTTCCTAGAGACTTTCTGCTGGCAGTTCAGACTCTGAATAGGGGAGGGATAAAAGTCAGATTGTCCTAAAGGGCACAGAGAGGTTTCAAGACAGTGGCTTCTGTAGTGTCTGTGTTTTCACAGAGGTTTAGCATGTTGGCATTTGTTAACTTGCTTCAGGCAAAAATCCAGAATCTCTTTTTATTTGCCCTTTGAATCCAGACTGTCAATAAAGGCTATGTACAGAAACCTGATCCAGAGCCTATTAAAAGTTATGGAGAGCTTTGGATTAATCCAATTTCTTCCATTATTGTATTGGCATACAAAGGCAGCTGTAAAAAGAAGTTTTGCATGTTATTGTGTACACTTTCATTCTTAGGTGGTCCAAGGAAGCATCAATATCCTGGATTGCTTTCCCTATGTGACACAATGCCACGTAATCCTTAGACTACCAAGCTGGCTATCTTGTTTTAGTTTCGTGTTGGAAAAACATTAGCTGTACTTTTCTCTCAAGCAAGTCACAGCTCAGTCAGAGGGCAGGGAGGCCATTAACGTGCATAAATATACGTACTGTGGCTAGTTGTTCAGGAAGTGCTCCTAGTGTTTTATATTCCTAGCTGCTTTGTTGGGCAAAAGTGACATTAGATCTTAAAATTAGTCTGGTTTGTTCTAAAAGCAAAGATTGGAAAAAGCAAGCAAACCAAAAGAACCCAAAAAGTGAAATTTAAATTAGAGATTAATAGGAAAAGAAATTAACAATACAATTTTCTTTCTTAACCTCTGTCCATGTTTGGTTGTCAAATGAGACACAAGTCCTCCAATGCCCTGCAAGGTTGGCAGTTCTAGTATTGTCAGGTATCACATGCCTTCTGTGACTCATGTTCCTGCCTCTCAAACTAGTCCAGCACTTTGTCTGTGGATGAGCCCAATCCGTGATGTCAGGCCATCCAGTAGAGACCCACCAGTACACAGGTGCTTTGGGGACGCCACCTAAAACTGAGCTAAATCCAGTGAATGGGTACAGTGATTCACTCATGACTTGTCTCTGCAGTGATTATGGGTATGAGAGGCACAGCAACAACCAGTGTTTTCCAGCCTTCTGGTTCAGCCCATCCTCCCTGTCCAAGGACTGCAGCATTGGTCAGAACTACTGGAACAGCACTGGGTAAGTGAATCTTGCAGTCTCTCTGGTTTTGCTGACTTTACAGTAGACAAAGAGAACCTGGATGGTTCTTTTTATTCTGCATTCCGTCTGGCTCTTATTCGTGAGGTAATGTTTGCAACAGCATCTGTATGGAACACTGCCTTATTTCTCAGAGACAGGGAGAAGCACGTTAACATAAATGACATGTAGATATTGTATTGCTATCAAGTGATGTGTGATCCCTGGAGACTAGACTTGGAGCTCCCCTTTGCTGCAAAATTAAAACATGAATCAAGAAGGTCTATCTGAGAGACAGCTGAACATTTAAATGGACAGGTTTGAGGTATTTCACATTGTATTTTATTGAACCTCTTACTATCTTACACCTCTTATTTATATCAGCTTCCAGGAAAGGTCATATGAGCAATTTTTAGACTGTTTTTTATTTTTTCCTCTGCCATTTTCACTTTGTGTATACAATGCCTTGCATTGCAGGCAAACTACATGTGCTTATTTCTCCTGGTTTTCTCCAGAACAGATGGCAAGTGTTGCTTTACTATGGTAGTATCATTTTGCAAAGACTGTTGTGTCATGCAGGAGATGATGTGAAATTCTGGTTGCCCTGGCTGGTGCAAAATTGTTGGGGTTTGTGTCTTCTTAACCAATCCTGTGTTTTTACTGTGAAATTAATAAAAAGGGCTAATTCCCCTCAACAATACTGGGAGTAACCAAGTGTCTAGCATCTTAGCTAACCTCTTCCAAAAAGAGCTAAGAGAAAAACATAATCCTTGAATCATTTTAAAATTGAACTGGACAAAGCCCTGGGTAGATCATTTCAAGTGCCTTCTAGCACTGTAGAGGCAGACAAAAAGTAATAAAAAGCGTAATTAAAGAGCTGGGGTGCAGGGTGCAATCCTGCAGGCATGGGGAGTTGGAGTTCTCTGCCTTTTAGCAGGGCAGAGCAATTCTCCTCTACAACATGTCCTTTCTCAATGATGCTGCTGAGAATCTCTGGAGAAGGTTGAATTGCGATTGGTTTGGCTTTCTCCCATTTAATAAAGTGTTGGGTTTCTTTGATTCTTTCTTTCAGAGAGGGAATCATGCAGGCAGTTAGGCTTTGAAGAAAACACATGCATTAATGTGGAGAAACAAAAGAAAATCAAAATAAAGGAATATTTCCACCCACCGGCTGAGCCCAAAATCCTTTTTTGATTGTTCCCCAGGTACAGAAGGATTGTGTCTAACAACTGCACTGATGGTTTGAGAGAGAAGTACATGGCCAAGATGGAGAAATGCCCTGGAAAAGCACCTCAGGGATTGCACATCCTCACTACTGATGGAAAGCTGGTCATGGAGCAGGGGCACAATGCCACTTTCATCATCCTCATGGAAGAGGTGTGTTAGTGGTCTCAACAAACTTTTCTCTGCATGGCAGGACTGGCATTCTTTTCCTTCACTTTTCACGTTGCTGAGAGGGGCATAACAATCAAAAGGGATCATGGAATGGTGAACAGTCTGAGATTTATAAGAATTAATAAAAGGTGGAGCATGTAGTCAAATCATGATGCCAGAGGGGTGTTTAATGGGTTATCTTGTCTATCAGTGGTGATGAAGTCAATGCTATAGAAAGACAGATCGGGACAGAAATTTATTTCCCCACTAGCCTCTGGTTGCCTCCAGTGAACTGAAGATTATGGAGTTTGTGAGGCTGAAATGGTGTTTCTGTGCTTAATAATCCTGTTTCAGGGATGCAAAGCTTTAGCTGAGTCTGAACATTTTCAGACTCATGGGGAGCAGTGAGGGGCATTGTTGTTTTGCGGTAGGAATTGAGCCTTCTCAAACCACCTCCCCAGTCCTTATCTATTGTATTTATTTATTGGTACAATTCCCTTTGTAGCCAACAGTAGCATAAAGTGCACCAGGCCGTGCTGCTACTCAAAGCGTCAAAATATTGAGGCACTTCTAGTGGTCTCTCTGAGTCAGGTACCCCTCTGTTTGGCAAACATGTATGGTGTGGCCTGTGTCACCAAGGCTTGTGGCTCAATGGAGGCTTGGAGAGCTAAGGCAGGCACTTGGTATAAGTTCAGATGGACAGGAGACTTCTTCAAAAGATCTTAATGGTGCTCCTGATCTGTGATTTGATTCGGTGGTTAGGGATATATGTGACTACACCACAAAAAACTCTACTGTGTTTGCAGCTGCAGCACCCCTCTGCTGGCTTCTGTCTGCCCACCGAAGGTGGTGCTGGAGGTCCAATAGTGATTTTGCCACAATGGATTGTGTTACATCTGTTTTCTGGTTAAATGGCAGGGTCTACTCACATCCTCACTTCTAACATCCTTGGGTGTCTCAGGAGGTGCAGCCAGGGCCTGAGGACCACAAGTATGTTTTGTCATCTACTCTGTCCTGTGTGCATCATTTTGGGACAGTACCTGGAGACAGCTGGGAGGCAGATCACCCACAGACAAATGAAGACAGACACACATACATGCATGCTAAATCAAATTCTTATACAGTAACTGTTTCATCGGGACCACGTTAATCTGACAAGGTCTCTTTACGTACTTCCTCAGAGATTCATGCATGCTCTGCTTTTATACAACAGGGATTTCTTGTCTACTTGGCTGATTCTTTTATGTTCTGCAGACTTGACATGGTAAGATGATTTGTATAGACACTGTGTGTGGGTGTTCAGAAAAGAACAGATATAATCTAAAAATTAGGAATCAAGTAGTAATTTATTAAGGAACTCAAGCGGAACTGCTGCATACAAAGAATGATAAACAGATGGGGAATAAGACAGTAGTCAAGGTAGCTGTAGAGTGGAGTCTACAAGACTTTAGAGATTGAAGAGGCAGCTGAATAAATATGTGAGGGCATTCATTCCATGTCCTTTGCTGAAAAATAACAATAGGTAGAAAAACATTTCATTGAAATAAATTTTCTTTTAAAGGAAGAGGACGTTCAAAAACATGTCTTTGTAAGTGTACAGCGTATTCCAAAGAAAGTTGTGTGGTGTGTTGAGTTTGTTTCTTAAAAGAATAGATATTTCTTAAAGAAAAGAAAGAGAACACCGAGATTTTGGACAAAAGTATTCCAGTCTTTTAGTGTGAACCTGAGAATAATTGTCATCAAAAGGTTCCTTATTAGTTGGAAGAAATAATTTCTGTAGAAGTCTTAATTGTTACCTACCTTGCTGTCTGTTTTTGTACCTGATCTTTCCATGCATCCTCAGGTCCCCTCTGAAGAGTGCATAAACTCCCCTGAGGTCTAAACGGTTGTTCGTGGCAGCTCCAGTTACTGATGTGTCCTGTTCCCTTATCTTCTGTTTATGCCATGCCATAGTTTCCCTCTTTCAGTAATTACAAGGTGATGGCAAGGCTTTGTAAGAGGGTTGTAGTTGCAAGTGAGCTGAGAACTCAAGCAGTGACCAACACTGAGCAAGCACTGGAGTTCTGCACGTCTGTTAGAGGATTGCTGAGGTGTGTTTATAGAAAGAGGTAGCCACATCAGAGAATCATAGAATGGTTTGTGTTGGAAGGGACCTTAAAGACCATCTAGTTCTAGTCCCCTTGCCATGGGCAGAGATGTCGCCCAGTAGACCCTGCTGCTCAGAGCCCCATCCAGCCTGGCCTTGAATACCTCCAAAAACGGAGCATTCACAACTGTTCAGCCTGTTCCAGTGCCTCACCATCCTCATTGCAAAGACTTTCTTCCTAAGGTCTGAACAAAACCATGTCATATGTATATGTAAACAATTTGAGAGCTTCATTGCAGCCAAAATGCATCATGTAGATACCCTCCACTCACCCCTCCCCCAAGCATATGTTAGATGAAATACAACCCTCCTGAAATCAATGAGAGTTTGGCTCTGAACTTCTGAAAGCCAAAATTTCAACCTGTCCCAACACTTCTTCTCTGTTCCCACTCTAGAGTTTTTGTCATTTTGTTAGTGTGGCTGCCAGGCATGAAAACTTTACCAGGCTAGTCTTGATGATCAGATGACTTTGATGGGATGTTCCATGGCAATACTCTTCTTCACCTATTCCACTACCCTTTGTCTCCTCACTGATTTCAGTATGCAGAGCTCCAGGCTCTGTGACAGCCCCTAGCTCATTCCCTCGCAGTAATTTCTGGGGCTTAAAGCAATAAAATGTGCCTTTTGAATATATATGGAGAGCAATGATTTTTTTTCCTTTTGAAATGCCTCAAATCCGTTTTTATTTTAATGTATATTCATAAACTCCAGAATATCTGACATGATTGTGTAGGGCTAGCATTCTTGTTTTAGCATTTTATATACTGGATGCAGAGGTATAGAAAGAAGAAAGAAAACATAATTCGTGTGATAGGCAGGCTTTATTTTGAAGACCTGGGTCATAACTGCATGAAAAGATCATCTACTACTGTTTAGTCATAAAAAATCTGTTCCTGCTTCCCTCCTTCAAACCTTCTTATTTCAGATAGAATCTTATTGGAGAAGCAAGGAGGAAATAGAAAAGGAATTGAAGGCAAAGGAGATGAGTTGCCATGATTGGTGCAAGAGATTTCAGCCTGAGGTCATCAGGGATGAATCCAGCCCAGATCAAATTTTTCTCCTCTGTTCGGTGTCTTCCATATGAGATGAACTCGTGGTCTTTGTACATTCCCTGGAGAAGTGATTTTGAAAGGTTTAACAAGCTGTGGGAGCCTTTCTATCAAATAACTGAATATCCCAAGAGTGTAATTTTGTTCCTGCTAGAGAATTCTTTTTAGTGACTTAAAAAACTCTCTGTCTAAAGAATGCTATTAACTACTCAATATTATAGATAGGTTTTTGTGTCACCACTGCTAAGTCCTCTATGTTTTCTTTTTGATTTACACTAGATTTTTCATGTTCTAATAGGGCAGAGGTGAAAATGGTGCCCTGATCAAGTCAATAGTCAAAACTCTCCTGGCTCCAAAAGGTAGTGGTATCTTCTTCATCCATTGTGAATACATTGGAGACCTTTCATGAAAGGAAATTACTTGTGACAACACATCTGATGTATATGCAGAAAGTGAAAGCTATAGAGATTTAATCTGAGTTCTAGTTTTATTTTAGTTCAGTGAAATCACTGCAGTGGGTTTTAGCTCTGTTTAAATTAGCCTTGTTTAGTGTTACCATTAGTCAGCTGGGGGCAAGTATAAAGTAAGGCTCCAAGAAACTGAAATAACAGACATTTCTACAGTTCAACTACAGCAGTTTAAAGCATGATTTAAATTAAAATAGTGCAACTACTGCCTCTAGACAATATCTGCAGTGCTGGAATCTCTTGTCTGCTTTTCCCTCCTTCATTTAATAACTGTCATTGGCAATAATCCTAGAAGAGATTTGCTCATCATCTACTTCATTCTCCCGTGTACCCAGGCCCTATCTTTTTCTTGACTGACATTAGACAAAAAAATCTGTCAGTTCTCAGTGTGGGACTCAACCTGTAAAAATTCAGCCATCCTGAAGTTACATGTCTAGCTGAAACTAGCCTTCTAAACTCTCTGTCATGAGAGTACAGGAATGGATATTTGCAGTGGACGATTCATGTCACCTGTCTCAGTTCTCTTTAAGATGGGGTGTTGGTCTTTTGCTTTCTCTATCTTTCACTGGCTATACAGGAAACCTGGAAAACTGGATTAGGCTAGGCTCAGTGACTAGGTTCTGGGTCTTTGGATGTCTAGGAGAGCCACTTCAACCATTGTCCTGTCTCCAGAGTGTTCCCAATGCTCCCACATTCACATGGGAATTTCTGTCCCATTAACATCTAACCTACCATCAGTATGGTGCCTCCTATCTCACTGCTTCTGGTGGAGGTACTTGTTGGCCATCACCCATTCAATGAAAGGCTGTGCAAAGCCCTGGCCTCTGCAGTGGCATGCCATCCCCCACTGTGCCTTGTATTACATGACTCAAACATGCTCTCCTCGATATATGCACATTGAACACTCTGCCCTCCCTAAATCTCAAACCCAAGGTGGGGGGGTAAACATCTCTTTATAGGTGCAAATGATGAATTATTCTAGGTATTGTTTGTATATAATTGCCAGTTGTTGATTGGAGTCTGGCCACTTTGGGGAATGACAAAATAAAGCTAGGCTTCTTTGGAAAAGTTACAAGTTTGTGTACATGCTAATGAAATGGAACTGAGAAGTGGGATGGAGGGTAATATAATTTCCTCTTATCAACCTGGTTTCCTAATTAAGCCTTCTCTGTTGCAGGGTGATCTCCAAAGGACAAACATTCAGCTTGATTTTGGCGACGGCATTGCAGTATCCTATGCTAACTTCAGCCCTGTTGAGGATGGCATCCGGCACGTGTATAGGAATGCTGGAATCTTCCAGGTGACGGCATATGCAGAGAACAGCCTGGGCTCTGACACTGCTGTCCTCTTCCTGCATGTGATCTGTAAGTACTTGTACCTGCTGGATTCCTTGGGACCCGCAGTGAAAATTTCTGCAGCTTCAGTGGGGCCTAAGGATACATGCAAAGCCACATGCACATGCAGTTCATGCTCTTCCCAAGTCTTGGGCTTTCAGACATGCTTGTAACTTGTTGACTAAACCATTGGATGAAGAGAAAGGGAAGTTTTTTCAACACAAGTATATTTGCAGTCCTCAGAGATACAGAGAAAAGTTGGAAAATGTTTCTTGGGCTTCCTGAAAAGGTCAGAGACCAAGCGGCATACAAAAGAAAGTCCAAACGTGTATTCTCAATACGTGTCTAATTCCAAGAGGTTTGGATTAAACTACTAAATCTTGAGTTATTTATTCAGGATTCTGGAGTTTACAGTGCTTATTAAATGAAATAAAATATTACACTGAGAATACTGCCTGGGATATGAATGTACTGAGGGCTAATGTGCTGCTTTTCATATCTCATGTGTTTGCCATGCATCCCTGATGTTTCCGCCCCGTTTGGCAGATCAATGCCATTTCCCTTGAGTAGATGCATGAGCAAACTCCAATACAGAGCTCCCAGCTAACTTCTCAAAGCCTCAGGAGAAAGCAGAGGGTGTGGAATGCAGGATAAGACCAAGAAGAGCCCAGTACTTTGTACTACTCTCAGACCATTAGATCTCCTGTGCAGAGAACTCTCTCTGGTTTTGCCCCTAATGGTGTTCACAGTCGTGTCTGTCTTCCCTCTGTACCTGTCAGAATGTCTTCTAGCTTCTCTTTTACTTGAGCTTTCCTGCTCAAACGAAGCAAGTTAGAAATTTCCAAAACTGAAGAACATTTTCTCCTTTTTAATTTCAAGCTCCCTGTATGAAGGAATAAATGTTCCTTGAAGCTTTTATTATGCCCATAATTCCCTCAAAGTCAATCATGGCTGCACTTAACAACCTGTTATTAGAGCATTAACTGTTTTTTCCTTTACCTTGGGCCATTAGCTGACAAAAGTCATGGTTACCTGGTAATAACAACCAGATTTGTGTGGATTGTCTGATTTTTCTCATAGGAACTACTTTTTCATGTTGAAGGTTTTAAAGCAGAACGCGACAACCGATCTTTCCTTGGCTTGGTTGTGCTACTCCACCCTTTTCTTCATCAACCACTCAGATCTCTCCTTTGACTTTTATAGCATTCTCAGGTGGCCAACTCATCTTTATCTCTGGGGAATTATTTTGCAAGCACTTACATTGATGATAATGCTGAAATAAGATAATACCTCAGTACTAGACTTTTAATATCGTTTGATGTAGTTGTCAGTGTAGGATGTTTGACCTTGAAGCTCAGATCTACAGACAAAAAAGGCCTGTGAATCATTCTTATTGTATGATCTGTCTGGTACTGGAATCCTGTGCTGGGAAAAAAAATAAAAGAGAGAAAAAGGGTCCTTGATCTCAAGCAACAGTAGTTTCCTACCCCTGCAGCATTATTAGTGGTCGGTCAACTTTTCAGCTTTTTGGAATCTGCTATCAAGCTGCTTATCTTGACATTTAAAGCAAAGATATTATTGGTTTTTCCTCTGACATGCACTGTCACAAACTGTTTGGGGGAACCTGCTATTTTTCCAAACCCAGAGTACTTTCTATGGTCAGAGTTCAGGAGTGACTTGCTCGTAGAGACCCCTGGGGAAAAGGGGGGAAAAAAAATTCAAGCTTTAAGGAGCCAAAAGCAAGAATAGTGTCCCGTTGTGCTTGGAGCTCTGTGTTCTGGTAGCAAAAGAAAGAGCTCTTGCTCTCTAAAACCTTTGTAATCCAAGTAGATGGAGAAGTGATTAATGTCCCCATTTCATGCTTGAAGAGCTGAGAGGTAACACAAGAAGATTGTCTCAGTTAAAAATCACCAAATTTTCTGCTTCCCAGAATGAATGTCTTAGAAACAAAAATAATCTGACTTCTTTCTTATTTCATCCTTTCCATCTCACAGGGATAGTCTGTCAGCTTGTTGTGTTTTAAAGGTACTACCCAGAAAGTAGCACTGTCTGATGGGCAGCAGTTATCAGCTGAAATTCAGTAGCAGCGAAAACAAAAGATTAAGCAAGAATTAAAACAATGGAGACGATAAAATCTTTAAACAAGCTATCAACCAAAACCTCAGTATTTTTTTCACATGCTTTTTCTAAGGAGGCACTGTCTTAATTCTGGATTTCATTCACTGGACTTATTCTGGGCATTTGCATTTTTTAGATACAACTTTGCATCGGTACGTAGTTATTTTTTAAGTCTTTCAGAAACAAGGGCTTCTGAAGTGAAATGCTTTGGTATGCCAATGCATACATCTTACAAGTAGTTCATGACTTTTTGCCAGCAGTAACTGACTCCCCAAAGACTTCCCAAAGTCAGGCCAAAGTGAAAAAGATACCAAGGATTTCTAAAATGAATCTTTCTTTTGGAGACCTTTAAAAAAAACTGTCAGGGGTATCTAATCAAGTCATAAATGCTTCTTATACAACCAGATTTAAGCCATCTTGGCTAAAATGATTTCCCCACAAATCTTAGTAGCTCAGTGGCTATATTATCTTTCTCTCTTGTGTCCTATCCCTCTAGCTTTCAATAGCAGCTTCCCTATATAGTGAAAAGCCAGTTCATTGTTCTTCCACAAAATGCATTTAAAAATACTCTTCTAAACACAGTGCTGATCCTTTCTGAAATCAGCACTCTGGAAAATGTGCATTTCTGGCTCCCCTAGAATTAAGAGGAAAAAATAATACGATTTTGCTTTTGTTAATCTGATATCCTTTTCTGTTGCTTATTGACTGCTAAATTCTCTTTTATTGCTAAACTAGAGTCTTGCTGCTGACATAAAACATTTGATTCATTTAAAGGAAAGATCCTTGCTGTTCACAACTCTGCAGGGAGGATTTAACTCAAAGCCTCTAATAATGAACCCTGTCTTCCCACAGGTCCAGTGGAGCACGTCCATCTGAGTGTTCCTTTTGTTGCCATCAGGAATAGAGATGTGAACCTTACTGCTGTAGTTTGGCCCAGCCAGGCAGGCACACTTACCTACTTCTGGTGGTTTGGCAACAGCACCAAGGTACAGATACTCTTTGGTTCATTTTTACTTCCTAACTTTGTTGCGCCAGACAGGGAACTCTCTGAGCCCTAACAAAAACTTCTTGCCTTTGCTTGTTTTGTGGTTTAGATTTTTTCCTTGTCAAAAAAGCGTTGTCATTATCTGAACTTCAACCTTTGTGAATCTATTTCCTTCTGTCTTGTGTTGTTCTTAGGAGTCATTACTTTTTTATATCTGGTTGTTGTCAGCCCTACTGAGCTTTGGAGACCACTGTTATTACCAGCATTCACTTGCAACTTAACTGAACTGTATGCCACTGTATGCCACTGTATATGGAATGATACTGGATTTCAACCCCGTGTTTAAAAGCTGCTGGTGTTCAAATAACCATGGGAGTTTCCATTATGTACCAGTATGCAGTATATAATGCTGGATTCCAACACAGTGCTTTAAAGCTCTCGGTGTTCAAATAAACAGTTGTATCTAGAATTTCATGCTAAAAGAGTCTGGCTTGAACGAACTGTTTGTGTCGATCCATGACTACTGTTCACAGTCTTGATTATATTAGAAAGGGAGATGAGATTTCTTCATAGCAGATTCTTGAATGATGGGCACCAATTTATCATAAAGAGCTATTTTATCAGTAGTTAAAGTAAATGAAACTACAAGTTAATGCTATGCTTTCAAATGGAGAGAGCAGGATTGCTTATTAGCTATAATTTTTATTGTAGACTTTAGAAGTGAGACAGGCACTATTCTCCATTCTTACAGTTATGAAATGTAATTTTACAATGTAGTGTCTGCCGTTATTTACAAAAGCCATTTAAGTCACATCATTGTCTACATTTGCAATTGAAGGTGTGCACTGAGGTGAGATCACAGCAAAAAGAAATGAGGATTTTACATGAAATATCGAACTTGAGATTAAAAAAAAAAAAAAAAAAGCAGGCACACAAGTATTTTTGTTTTCTCTTTTACAGAGCTGCTTGAGTTTTAACCTCTTACCCTAGCTACCAGCAGTAGCAGGAGAGGGGGAAAAAAGCCCAGTAAAGGCTGTGTCTACTGGGATCTTGCATCAAGTTAGGAAGCTTACTGTAAGAACTTGCTTATTTTTGTGGGAGCATAATTGAGGCACCGGAAGAGCTCGGGAACAAAAGCCACTTACTGCAACTTGCCAAGTTGCTGTACTCTAGCTGAGCTATTAGAACACCCACATACACACATCTAGTCCATGACAAGTACCAGGTAATTCCACAGAGTTTATGCTACACTGAAATAGATGCAAAATCACATCACTGTTCAGATATTTTTGGCTCAGTGCTCACACATGGCCAGCTGTTAAAGTACATCTGAGACAATTTAGGTGCTGATAACTTGCTCATCTGCTTAAGGCCTCCAGAGTACCCAGGCATCAGAGTTTTCCCTCCATTGTTCCTGTCCTTAATATAGAAGCTGATTCTGAATGGGGCCTTAAAAAGATTTTTTGAAATAGAAAGCAATCTGGAAAAGGTAGTTCAAAGCAGTGGTGTCTCCTGAAGATTTCTGTGCAGTTCTCATGGTACTTGCATCTGGGTTATAAATATGATCTGTTTTATCTTCTAGCTTAAATTTCAGACCATAGGCAACAGAGTACAAGCAGATAAGGATGTGGTTGGGGTGGATGATTTGGACATAGCTGCACATGGAATAGCTGATCCTGTGATACCTTGGTGTGATCATACACATTGCTAAAATATGGAATAGTAAATATGGTGCCACTTACCTGTGGCTGAATCTGAGATTCTTTGCAAAACATTATCTCCAGCTACCTGACGAAATGAACTTCAGCTCTGAAATAAGTATGGCAAAGGATACAGACATAACAGCATCAGCCACATTTTTTTTTCAGAACAGCAGTCTGCACCACAGCAAAATTGCTCCTGGGATGTTTAATGTGCATGTCAGATCCTTCTCTGTGCCCACTCATGAGTAAACTCTGGTGTTCTAAGCAGAGGTGGAAAATGAAGACACTAATTTGTGTGTAAATTAAAGGATGAGGTGTGTAACACTGTGCATAGTGGCTGGTACTGTTAGATGATGTATTCTAGTTCCTGAGAGATTGCAGCTGCTTTTCCTGTTCAGCCCACAGCCATCCCAGTCAGAACCAGATGTGTCTTGTGTCACTGAGCAGTCTCTCGGAGGTCCTCTCTGTGCTGCTGCACAGGGGAGTGCTGTCTTAGACTCAAATGACCTGGCTGAGGCACTTCTGCTGCTCTCCCCATCCTGCTGGAACTCTTGTACTGAATTTCTACTGTACTGATTTTTGCATTATACCCATAGGCCAATCTTGGATTAACACAGGTCCAGTTTAATAAATGTATCCAGCTGTCTAATAGGTTTGAGCAAATGAACCTTAAACTACTTGATTTAATTTGGAATTAGTATCTAGGTCTTGGTGCTTGAATTAAAATTAAGGAGTTGGCTGAATGTTAAAACTCCATGATGGAGGTGAAATCATCCATGATAATGGAATGTACAGCATACACACATACAAAAAGGAAAAATTGTAATTTTAAAGGCCAGATTGCTTCCTCTTATCTGCCTTTGCACAGAACTGCAATCTGTAACCTCCAGGAAGATTGCTGATATCAGTATCACTGCAGTTTGATACAGACCCATTCAGCTTGTCCAGGATCCATGTGTATCTAAGTACATGTTGGCTAGGCATCCAGGGCTGGCACAAGCTGTAGCCCTTGGTCTGTGAGTCCCCTGGGATCAGACTTTCTGTTTTTTACTGCTTTTTCTGCTCATAGATGAGCAGGTCAAAGGAAGGTGGCATTCTGCAGAATGAAAAATATGTTTTCCAGTCTGACCTATACCAGTAGAAATTTTGATTTGGCTATGAAAATGAAATGAATATGACCACTGTTGTGAAGTGCAGTCAGGTTGGCAGTCTAATGGGATAAAGCATGAAAGTTGGAAGGTGAATGTTTGGAAGTTTTCCTCTGGAAACAAACTGGCAGTGTAGTGAAGGGACAATAGCAATGGTACAATGGCTTTATCTGTTCTCTTAGATCTCTGTATGCTTTTGCAATGAAAATTAGTATCATTATTTCCATTTTAATGGTTTAATCTAAACCCAGAGTTTTGTCAGTAGACCATCTGTCAGATCAGTGGCACTGTGAGGGCTGGCCCTTTGATTTTTAATTGTGGTTGACCCTGTCTGGACATCAGGTGCTCACCAAAACCTCTCTATCACTCCACTCCTCAAGTGGACAGGAGACATAAAATATAACACAATTAGGTCACAATAAGGACAGGAAAAGATCACTGATCACTGTAGTGGGCAAAGCAGCCTTGACTTGGTGAAATGAGAGTAATTTATTCCCAATCGAATCAGAGTAGGATAATAAGAAAGGACACCAAATCTTAAAATACCTTCCTCCATCCCTTCCTTTTTCCTGGGCTCAGCTTCACTCCTGAATTCTCTACCTCCTCCTGTCCCAATGGTGCAGGGAGACAGAGAATGGAGACTGTGGTCAGTTCATCACCCGTTGTCTCTGCTGTTCCTTCCTCCTCAGGAGAGGACTCCTCACGCTCTTTCTCAGCTTATGAGAGGGGGTCCCTCTCATGGGAGACAGCTCTCCATGAACTTCCCATGGGCTGCAGGTCTTCACAAGCTGCTCCAGTGTGGGCCCCTTCCACAACCACCATCAGTCAGCATTGTCAGCAGGAGTTATACCATGCTCCAGCCTGGTTAGCAGAGTTTGCCAGCTTATGGTTGGAGGTCGCTTACAGGCTCAAAGCACGGACAGGGCAATGCTGGATGTCCTCACTCTGACCTGAGCAGTGTTGCTTTGTGATAGATAAATGGATTTGTGCTCATAAAAGCAAAGGCTGGTCCTGAATCTGAACAATATGGATTGTTTGAAGAAGCATCTGCATAATTGGTTTATTTTCAATTTGAGCTTGTGTTTTGTACAGCTGATACGGCAACTCTGCTGGATGAATGTGTGTGTGTGTCTGTACCACACTGCACTCTGAGCAGTAACTCTGCAATTGCCAGCTGTGCTCTGCTGAGGAGTCCACAGTGTAAGGGGTTGCATTTCAGTGGAAAAATATTTCAGGAAGCATTTATTGAAGTGAGAGAAACCTCTGCCTGTGGGACACTTCTCACAGGGTGGTGTTTGGCTGTATTTAGTCCTTAGAAGGCATGCAAGCTTGTGGCACCATGCCTGTATCAAGGAGGAAGGATGTTGTTGCCTGGTGGATTAGTCAGGTGCATGTTGTGATCCTGAGTGAATCTCACCCTGATTTTGATATTGCCATCTGTGTTTGCCTCTTACAGCCCCTCATCACCTTGGAGAGCAGCATCTCCTACGTGTTCACTGTGGAGGGGATGAACACTGTCACTGTGCAAGTTGCTGCGGGCAACACCCTCATCCAAGACACCAAGGAGATCGCAGTGCATGGTACCCTCAGCCTTTTACACTCACATCTCAGGGGGTTGAAGGACAGACAGACAAGCACTGCTGATCCAGAACGAATTCTGGGAACTCAGTAGTGCCTGGAGGAACCTCTGAAGACAGACATCTGATAACAAAGTAGCTCAGATGTGTCATGATGACAAAATACAGAAATTAATAGGACAGCTAGCCAAATTTGTAAGCTCAGCAGTAGTAAGGTGGCTGGTGTCTCCTTTATCCGTTGGTCTGTCTGTACACACAGACAGGCAACTCCCAAAAACACTTGGAGCTGCAATCAGAGTGCCTTGCTTCAGCTTTCCAGCTGTGGAAAGAAATAATCATAGGCATCACTAAGGTGGTCTGAATGCGACTGGTGTGTCTCTCTCTATCAGTGACTGTATAAGTTACAAGGGTCTGAAGGGGTCTAGAAAAGAGAGGACAGAAATTACTCAGTTGTTGGTATCTCTGCCCATCTTCCATGTCACAGCTGGAGGTCTGAGTGAGCCCACTGATTTCTCAATGGGTAATGTTTGGTATGTTCTTGCCATACCTGCATGTCATGGGCTCCAAAAAGCACCCTTTGGCAGACCACAGAGGTTACCTTGTTTGGGGCTTGATAAATCCTGAGTTAAAGGGCTCTCTGAGCAGCTTTTGCCAGGAGTTCAAGTTTTTTCCAGAGAATAATTTCCACCCTGGGTCAGTCTTCATTTTCCTTAACCAATTAGTGGCACCCAGCATTTGAGGACAAGGTTTTCTTTGGATAACAAGTTTTATTGAGAGACCTGGGCTTCAAATAACTTGGGTTATTTTGAAGTCCAGCACTGTGTAGTTGAACTATGTGTGTCTTGTTTCAGTAATTAAATACAAATAAATGTCCTGCTGTATGCTCAGATTTAGCAACTAAATAGATATTTATTGATTGGACATGAAATGCAATAGGCTTTAATAATTTGTTAATATGATTTAGTAAAACCCAAAATTGCTGTTAGCAAATATTAGGAACCCTCTATTGATAATTTTTGTCCAGTGTCAAGTGATTATGGCTCTAGGCAGGAAGGCATGGATTTCTGGTGTTATCAGTGGAGGAGATTTATTCAGGATTTTCTCCAACTGAGATTTTAAAAAAAGAATTTGCTCAAAAAATAAATTGGATATGGTACTGGGAGGTCAAAAGTAGATTTTATGTATCAGGCTCTGAGGTAAACCTTCAGAACTTGAGGGAGTTTCCCTGCTCTCTTTGATGCTTGTTTTATTTAAAAATATACTGCACCATCTAAAAAGAAACAAGGGATCTTGCAAAAGATGCCACATAAATGCTGTGCTGGCACATCCCTGCTATTCTGTGGATTTCCTCATTTATAGTCTGGCTGGTTTATCTTGATCTCAAACTAGTGCCTTGTTACAAATGATTAATGGTACTTGTTTGAAGTGTCTGGAGATCAGCTGTGTCTGAAGATCAGTTGCTTCAAGGTGACGCACAGCACATCTCCAGAAACACAAAGGAGAGTCTTCTGCCCTGAGAACTTCAATCTGAGCTAGATTCCTGTCCTGTGTCTGTGCCTCCCACTGGCCCTAATCCATTGTGCACAGCTGTCACAGGACTCCAGGCTTGGTCTCTGGTGACACCAGAAGGGAGAGTAGGAATTGGAAAAAAAATTAAATTGTTCTGTATTTGAAGTCTAGGAAGTTTTTCTTCTTCACAGCAATCAGTCAATTAGGAAGCAATTTCAAAGTGTTTTGTGAATAGCCATTGCTTGATTAGCCAGTCATTAGCACCACTGGGTTCTGCTTTGTTGGGGTATTTACCACTCATGGCTTCCCTCCAGGAGAGCAAACAGATAACATGCTTTTGAAAACATTACTTACAGCAAGATATTTGCTCTGCAGACCACAACGCATGCAATTGTACAGACCTTCCAAGTTGCAACCAGGTGCTGCCTTATTTACTGGTCAACTGCCTTGTAAGCAGAATCTGATGAAGTTGAGTGGCAAAACTGCAGAACTTAGAGGCATCCTGAAGGGAAGGCATCTTCTCACCTCTCTCATTCTTGCTTCTGTTTATTTGGGGAAAGCTAGAAGTTGACATTAGGGTAAAATGTCCTTCATAGGAACCGTTATAAGAATTTGTTCCTTGCAAGCTTTCTGTCCTGCTTAGTATTAGCCAGCCTTTTTCTTCCTTCAGCCTTTTCTCTCTCTCATTTTAAGATAATTATGGTTTTTCTGTTGTCTTCTGCACCCTTATCTGTAGCCTGAACACTGTCCATTTAATCTTCTCATAAATACTGCTTTTCTGTTCCAGAGTATTTCCAGTCTCAGCTCCTGTCATTCTCTCCCAACTTGGACTACCATAACCCTGACATCCCTGAATGGAGACAAGACATTGGGAAAGTCATCAAGAAAGCACTAGCACAGGTGAGCATCTGGTTCCTTGTCTGTACTAATATTGACTAGGTGGTTAAAACATGCACTTTTTTGACATGCTAGCTTAAAAGAATGGGAAAGGACAGCAGTAGTAAAGCTACCATTAAAAATCGATAAAAAGCTTCTTAGCATGATGGATCTTTTTACGGGCGCAGTAATTTTGTGGAAATATTACAATTACTTTTATTAGTATTTCTGTGGTGCTTTTTAGCTTTTAGTATCCCTGAGGATTTTTCAAATTCTAGATTGTAATAGTATCATCATTATTTTTGTCTTGCCAAATTGATATTACAGTATCCACTGTTTCCACTCCAAACATTTGGTTGGTGTTACTGCATGTTGTTAAACAGCTGATCCACCTCATCCCAGAAGACAGACGTCGTAGTATGCTGGATGCATGAGGAAAGTATTTTTATCTCTTCCTGATAGTCAGGAGTTCCACATGCAGCTAAGTGTAGCAACTGAACATTTTAAAGCTCTACTCCCTTTTCAACTGGAGCAAAAAAATAAGGATTCAGAGTGAAAATAAACTTACCTTTAAAATATAGGATAAAGAAAGACTTCTGTGGGTGGAAGATACTGAATCTTCCTTTGGGATTAATTAGAATATGTAAACTAGTACTCATATTCTTGCAGAAAAGGGGACAGAATAATTTATGATATCAGATAGTCAGGGACTTTGGTTTTGTGGGAAATCAGGAGATAGATTTAGACAAGCTTTTGTGGGTTTTGCATTCTGCTAGAAATGTATCTTGCTTTTTTTAAATTCAGTTACAGCTGTTCTTAGAAATGGAGGCTGATTATTTTTACTGGGAAAGTACAACCCTGCTCAGCTTTTCTCATCTGCAGCCAACTCAAAGTTCACAGTCTATAAGATTTCCTTGATTGTTTTTTTCATCCTGAGAAAATGCTAAGTTTGTTTTTTAAATTGTTGATCCCTTTTGTTGTATTCAGAGTCAAGCTTGCAGAAAAAAATACATTAATTAGGTTTTAACTATGAAGGGTTACAGAGAAGAGCAGAAATCTTGTCAAGTGCTTGCTTATGTATCCCACCAGGAGTGGGCTGCCCTGTTGATATATTTCAGCTCAGGAATGAGGCCATGGAGCTTGAGGTGGGCCAGGACTAGAGAGCTAATGGAGCTAACCTCATGTAGCAGAGCCTTTCTGAGGGAGGGGAGGCTTCCTGCCCTGTTGAGGATGCACAGCTTGGATCTGGGAAGAGAGGGCAGCAGCCCCGGTGGGCAGGTCATGCTGAAGGCAGCTGTGAGAGTCAGATACTCTTGGTTCAGTAAACTGAGCAGCTTCCACACAGCCCTCCTGATCAGCCCCAGGAGGAAAAAATCTCCCACTGTGGCCGTTGTGATTCATGTATGGCAAATGTGGATGCTCACAACCTGATAATAGAAGGTGATTACAGGCAATTTTCTTCATATGTCCCTGTTAGTTGCTCTGAGACACTCTCTGGACCTGACTTTGGGTCATTCTTTTATAACAAGGACTATGTGGAAAATTCAGATTTGGAGACTTGCTAGATTTGGACTTCGGGTTGAGATCTTTGGGTCAAGCCTACATTTACTTCTAGAAAGGAAGTAGAGTTGGTATTTAGGAGAACATCAATTTCTGACCTGCCAAATGGGCAGAACAGCTTATTAGGACCACAACATCTACACTGGAACTTGCAAACAACAATTGGATGAGAGCACCATTTCTGGTAGTGAATGGAAACATGAGTAACAAAATAACAGCTAGAGACCTCCTATTTACTTTTCTTTTACTTTTGTTAGGTGACTGGTATTCCTGATGAACAGATCTTGGTAGCCGTGTTTCCTGGGCTGCCTACTTCTGCTGAGCTCTTCATACTGCCCCATAAAAACACAACAGAGAGGAGGAAAACCAGAGAGGCTGATCTGGAGCAAGTAAGGAAAGAAGGATTCATGGAACATTTATTCCTGTCATACCATTTGCAGATGGGACCCTTAAGTTATGAAGCATTGGAAATACTTACAATAAGTGTGGTGGAAACGGATGTTTCTGGGACTGTGGCAGTATAGTTTATGGCATTAAAGAAAATTATTTTCAGAGGAAGCACAGGATTTTCTAATACTTCACTGAGATATGTCACAGTCTACCACTAGAAGAGATTCTTCCTAAATCAGTGGTGTGTCCTTATTACAGTAGTTATAGCCAAAGGAACCTTGAATATGTACTCCCTCTACTCCCTGGAGGAATGCAAATAGACAGAGGCCAAAGCTGCAAGATAATATACTGAGGTTTACTAAAAATAAATCAGGCTCTTCAGCTCGTATATCACTGAAACAAGACATCTTTTTTTTTTCTTCAGCAGTAGCGAATGGCCTGTGCAAACTATATTTGGAAGTTACAATATCCATCCATTTAGATAAATAGGTAATTACGGTGATGAATAGCAACAGTGATATGCAGGCAAGGAAAGAGGAACAACAGTACTAGTCTGCTGAAGCTTTCATGTTCAAATTACCAAGTGATTAAATCAGGTCTATAAAGGCAAAAGAGTGAAGTGCTGCTGCTGGAAAGGCTGCTTAGCTCTAGCCAGTGTTCTTGTATGCAGCACTTTCACAGTGCTGCACACGAGATACACAGCAGTGTGCAAGCTATGTGTGAGCCCACTGCCAAATAACTCCTGGGAGAGTAACTTTTCTGTAATCAAATATTAAATAATTCAGAGGACTGCTGAATTCCGTGGAAGTTTTTGTCACCCACTGAGTAAAGTCAGTACCTGCAGAGTAGTATCTTTGTCCTAGAAAGTTAGCAAAGTTGGCCTCTTGAATTTATGGTGTTCAGAGTGCAGTAGAGATGCACTGAGGTGGGAAGGTTTGAGGAATGTTCTGGGAGTCATTTCTATCCTGTTCAATAGGATCTACCTGTATTAGAACTCCTTCTGAACAAGCTGTTGTGTCAATATTTCATATATCAGTCTTATGCTGACATTACAGCTAGGTTTCTGACTAACTGACCATGAGACCTGAAGCTCTAGTACTCTAATTTTATTTTGACACCTGTTGTTGGCTTCTGCTTGAGAAGCTCTGTCCTGGAGAATAGGTCACCAGAACTACTCTGTGGAGATCAGGAATTAACAAATTCAGGTTCCAGCATGACGTGCCAAGTATGGGGCAACCAAATAACACATCATAGCTGGATTGCTGATCTCCCAGCTCAGTAACTCCAGTAAACTGCAGTTCAAGGCCTCTTTTCCAAATGAAGGAGGAATATGGCAAATTTTCCATTAATCTTTAAAACTTGTCTGTCTCTTATCTCCAATAGCCTATTAAAATAGAAGCTACATGAATGTTAATAAAGAAGTGTAAGTCTGGACTACCTTAGTTGCATTATCCACCAATGAATGGGCAATATGTCAGTGATTTCCAAATGCATTTGATTAAACTCACAGGACATTGTGGAGGTGAAAAGATCCTTGGTTATTTCCTCTTCTCCTGTAGCCCCCCCAAAAAAAAGAAAAAAATTTGCTCACCTTCTTGGTGTGCTCCCCAGGAGATATATAACAACATACTATGTAAGTCTCAAAAGTCCTGGAAGGGAGGCTTGCACACAATAACACAGTTCCATCTAGAGCACATGTGCATTTCTCTGCTTCCTCAGTCCCTCCTGAAGCCAGTGAGAGATGGTAGCAACTTTTCTAGGCTGTATGTTAGGCTCAATGTTCTCCAGACCTTGCAATCTTCTGTAAAGTAACTATTGCATCTCTTCTTATTTCCTCAGGTGGTAGAAATCCTTTTCAATGCTCTCAACCAGAACCTGGTCCAGTTTGAGCTGAAGCCTGGTGTCGAGGTTGTTGTGTATGTTACTCAGCTAACATTAGGTGAGTGTGGAGTCAAAAGTGTAGCTGTGGTTCTCTTGAGGCTTCAAATATCTCCAGGAGAACCACTCTACACTAGAGCACTCACAGTTTGGTATTCCACCTAGAATGGATTGTATTGAGTCATTGTGGTAAATTGTGTTAAAAACAATCCATCAGGGCCATTTTCATGCTCCAGTTTGTACAAGTGTAAAAAGTACCTTGTAAGAGTTCCCTATGGCTTAATTAACTAGTGCATTGATGTTTTTCAAGTGTTTTAGAAAACCAGGTGAATGGTGTCCTATAAAGCCCTCATTGGGCATATATGGAATTCAAGGGGGGCTATTGCTAGTTTTCATGGATATTGGATCAAATCCTTATTGCAAAGGGCTTGTTACTGCTATGGCTAGCTAAAAAGCTTTAAAGGGGCAAACTATCACAAAAAGAAATCTAGGCCTCTTACAGGGAATATGTGCCTGAATACTGACTTCTACAAATTGGAATTTATTCAGATTTCAAGGCTACCTTCCTCCATTTTTGCACAGTGTAACAAAGAGTCACTTCAAGCTTCGTCACCCCCTTTGCTTTAAACCACCCTGCTCTGAAGCTCTCACCTTCTGCTGAGAATTTTGGCCAGCCTAGTGTGAAGCTCTCAGCTATTGGTGAGACAGTCATGGTTACAAAGGAGGTGTTGGATTTATTTTTGCCCTTGTGTTTTATGACTGTCCTTGCAATTGTCTGCAGTGTGGGGTTTTGTGCAAGTACCATTGTTGATAGCCTATCTGAAAGACTGAGATTCATATCCCACAATAATACACTTCAGCTTCTTTTTACGTGAGGCTCTCAGAGAGTCCAGAACTGAGTGAAATCAAGGGTCATGACCTTTCCTACAGGTGATGCCTTTTTACCTGCACTCTCTAACTGCTGTTTGGGGACAAGAGTCAGATGTTAACAGGAGTACGCTGGAAAATTAATTAATTTGAAAAACTGGGAATGGAATACAAATATCTGTGGTCTCCAGGTGGCCGGAATTTTCCAGAATCTGGACTTGTTCTAGCAAGGCACTGCATTTAATATATATTGCACAACTATTCTTGCACCGCCTCCAGTGTGGGTACTACATTTGTTTCATGACCATTCCCATAGTGTTTTGACTTAGATGAAGTAACAGTCCTTTTCACAAAAGTGTCAGAAATATTAGTAGCAGAATAATGGCAGGATCAGACTGTTAGGTGTGGAAATTTGGCAATGAAATCACAAGTGACTCTATTTGCATGACTTTGCCCCAATCTTCTGGGTGACAGAAAAAGAATAGAGAATAGTAAAACACCAAAACCAAATATTTATGCAGAATGAGAAACACTCAACTGCTACTTATAAACATTTGCTTATCATTAGAGACTTCTCATCAGCCACTTCATTCTCAGCACAGTGTTCAGGCCATTAAGATGGTGTGCTCTGATGAGCTGTGGGAATAGCTGCATAAACAAGGTGAAGGAATATACTGTATTTAGCTCATCCAAAATGTCAAGGATACATGGATCAAATCTCCAAAATGTTATAATGTATTGTGTGCTTGGGTCCAGGATTATTGCTTTGGGCTCCTCCATGTTATGAAAACTGACAATTAAAAGTCTCTAAGGTCCAATACAAGGATGAGGCTTGAAGTTTCTCACAGGTCTGTCACATGTGAGACAGACATATATCCTTGGAAGATGGGAGTCATGCTGTTCACTGATGCTCTGAGGTAGCTTCTCCAAAGGAGAATGGACATGCATTAAGCCACGCTTCATAAAATTCATTTCCACTCCAGTCCCTGGAAAAGCCTGAAAAGAAATGGCCCAGAGTGTTAACACAGGAGTGATCAGGCATTCAGCTAAGCATATCTTGCTGTGCCTTTTCACTCGGAGATGTTAGACTGCACTGTCTTAAAAAAGGGACTTGACTTTTGAAGGACAAGAGAGTCAATTTGTTCCCTACTGATTGGTTTTGCCGAAAACAGCAACACCATGCTGTGGTGATAAAGCAGATATGACAAAGACAGAGTTGAGCTCAACTGAGTTAATGTGTTCCCTTGTAATATCCTGCAAATCTAATGCTCTGCCTTTCTTCCTGCAGCACCTCTTGTTGACTCCAGCTCGGGTCACAGCAGTTCTGCCATGCTGATGTTGTTGTCTGTGGTGTTTGTAGGCTTGGCTGTTTTTTTAATCTACAAATTCAAGAGGTAAGTTGAAAAACTTCGGGATAGGAGGAGGAGGGACTGGGTGGTTTACAGGAAATCTGAACTGCAAATGTAGAGCGAGTTTTGCTGGCCTAAGGCTTAGACCTATATAGTTCCCTATTTTTCAAAGAGAAAACCATCTACTGTCCTTTCACCACAAACTTGGTGCTCACCAAGAGCTCAGAAATCAAGCTGTAGCCCTTCAGCACATGTGTTTGAAACACAGACCAGAAATGGGAATTCTCTGTGTTCACTGAGTACTGAGATACACAAGGCAGGCTTAGTCAGAAGACCCACATGATGGATGGCTTCACACCATCTATGTCCACCTGGCCAGCTGCCTTCTCATTTGCAGCATCTCATTTGTGACTTGCAAAGTAAATAGGCTAGTCTTGCAGAGGAACAGGTGTGATTATGTTAAAGGTGGGAAACTCAAAGCCAGAAAATTTTATGTAAAGCATCAAAGTGCCTTTGGGAATCTGTGCTGAGATTGACTTTGACAGATGTTAATATAAACCTTTTGCTTCCAGCAGCAGGTAGGGCCAGTGCTGACCCATGGCACTTGGCTGCTGCAAGCTGTGAAACAAAATTATGTGATAAGAATGGCCTGTTTGCTGAAGGGCTGCTTTATGAGAATATATTTTAGGCAGATCGAGCTCCTTAGAAGGAACTTTGCAATCAGTACAGTACTTACTGTATAAAATGGTCTATATGCCCAGATCCTGCCCAGTGGCAAAATACTGTATTAGAAGCATAAGCTGAGCCTAACTTTAAAAAAAAAAAAAAAAGAAAAATTAAAAGAAAAAAACCCCTTACTTCCTGGACATAGCAGTACCTCCAAATGGTGCATCTGGAGCTTTTCCTGTCCAGATTCCAGCTATATGTTTCCCTCTTCAGCTTTCCTGCACCCCAGGATAAGGGTAGTGCTCTCTAATGATGTTCGTAGGATACAAAGGATATTAAAAATGGAATGATAAGACAGACATGTATCCTAGTCTCCAGGTTTAAAGTTTCTCTCATTTCTAACCTTATGCCTTAACCATTGTCAAAATCAGCGAGTGGCACTGCTTCTAGTGCTTAATCCTGTTCACATTGATAACTTTTACCAAGCTCCCACTGACTTCAGTGGCCCAGAACAATTTCCAGAGAATGCATTTGTCTGAATCTTCTCACATTCAGATTTCAGTGACTTTAGTATGACCTCCTAATTGCAGTCTGAAATCCTCTCTCTGCTTCTGTAGGTGAAATACAGCTTCCCAGGTGAATGGGGAATGGGACATGGGACTTGTTTAAGGCATTGATTTAATAATGTGCTGGGGAGGCAGCGGATGATTCCTGTCATGCCCAAATGTAGGATGAGGAGGGCAAAGAAGTCTTTCTGGGGAATGTATCAAAATGTAGGTACAGACCTGTGTAAGACATGCTTTCCTTTGTGTCTTGGTGAGATGGTTTCTTGGGTTTGGACTGAATTCTTTGGTTCTGTGGCCAGTGATCAGTTACCAGGAAGAAGGATTTGTATATTCCAGCTGTCAGAGAACAGTGAGGAGCTTGTTATACCACTTTGCTTTGACGGTCTCCAGGTCACGTTATACTACTACAGCTCATAAAACTGACCCTTGTACTACTTAAGCATCCTGAGGCATGAACGTAGCGGCCATCAGCTTTTTACTGTGCTCCAGGGCTGGGAAGACCTGCCTTGTTAAAATCTGTCTCAAAATTGAATGTATTACAAATTGGGAGTGAGGGGGAAGGTGGTTAAAGCATCAGTTTTGCTTAGCAAAAAAGCTCATCAATTTGCTGTCCCCTCTTATCTGTTCTGTCCCAAAGAGGACAAACCCAGATCAAATTGACAAAGTTTAGGATTAAGTCAGATACACAGAGGGTCCTCAAGTTGATTTTTCAGAGCAGAAGGCAACTTTTCAGCTCTGTCTAAAACCTCTGGATCAATGGAGCAGAAGTGAGAGCATTCAACAATTCTTAATAGCAAAAAGGGGGCAAACCCAAAAGCTTTCCTCTACCTCGCAGTGATGCAGAGGTCCATTAGCCATGTGTACTTTTTTGATTAATGGTGATTGGAGCCTGAATACCAAACTGCTGTTACAGGGAAAGGTTCTGGGGAGAGCACAGGCCTGCATGAATTTTTAATTCTACAGCTTCACAGATTTGGTACTTTGCTGGTTTGCACACAGACTTTATTAGGAGTCCATCACTTTATAGACTCAGCAGTTAGACACTGCTGCCAGAGAGATGCTTGTTGAACAGGTTCAGGTGGAAAAGGAAGAGGGAAAAGTATGGCAATAAACCATAAAGAGGTTGTTTAATTTCTGAGATATTAAGCATAGAGCAGGTCAATACTATGTGTGTATGAGTGCTGAGCAGGGGTGGGGCAATGGGGCATTCGGGGGGCATGCGTGTCCTGAGACAGGAGTGCAGGAGTGTGTTCCTGTGTATGTGTGCTCAGGGTTGGGCAGGGGGATGTTGTGTCCACCTGTGACTGTGCTGGGAGGCACAGCAGCATTAGTTACATGTGTGTGAATACATGCATGTACAGCCAACTAGGTCTCCTTTTTCCCTAACTCTCTGAAGTACCTGGAGGGCTCTGTGTCTCACAGTTCTAAAGAGCTTTTCTCATCTTTCCTCTCTCAGCTCAGAACACAACCACTTCTCTGCCATTGCATTGTTGGGAAGTCAAAACTCAGTCTTCCAGTGTCTCCAGGCATGTTCTCATGTCCATGTCTCTAAACATCTCCAGGTGTATTCTGGGCACTTAAATCCCATGGGAATGCATTAGTTCTCTCATTCTCTGTGTAGTTCTTATGTCTTCTAATGGCATGTAAGGCATATTTGAAAATTACAGTTTAGGAGAAAGGGAGAAGAAAATTAGATTTATCTGCTGCTAAACTTGCCCAGTATGTCTTGGCTTGCTGCTGGTTAAGAACAGAATGCTGAGTCAAGCCAATAGGATGAGTTGGTTGAGGCCAAAACTTCACTGGATAATATCCGCATAGATCTATTGAATTTGTGAGAGTCGAGGCAATTTTCACTGCTTTCAGTCTCTGACATACCCAACAGCAGACAGATTAGCATAAAGATAAGGCATTTTGTGTAACTTCTTTTGAACATATCTTCTTTCTCTCTCCTGTGTGCTTTAAGGAACTGAAAATATTCTCCTGATCTTCCTTATTTGAGCAGTGTGGACTCTCCAACTAACTGACTTTCAAGGATATCGTTCTAACAGTCCAAGTTAACTTCGTTTGGAAAAAGGAAGAAGAAATATTCCCTTAACTTTTTTGGCTTCATGAGCAGCAAGGGAAAATAAGTCCCTGCAAACTTGCATGATCCATAGCATGACAAACTGCTTTTTAGAGTGCAGTGGTAACAAACAGACTTTGGACAGGTGCTATGAGGTCCAAATCCTTTCTGTACTCTGAGGCAGGACCAGTTCTTTGTAACTCTTTCTGATGTGGCAATGCCTATTGAGTCAGTGTGGACCTATCAACAACAACAAGCCCAGCAATTTTTTTTCTCAACTGATAGTAGAGCTCAAATTGATTTTTACTTTTGGTTTCCAATGCACCGCTGATCATATAATAAATACTGAGAGAGCTGAGAATTGCAGCTGATTGTACTTAGTTGATTGCTGCTCTCTGAGCTGAGTGCAGTGTCCACTGTGTGCACGACTTCTCATTTAAAAGGGCAGGACCAGAACACTTCAATTTACAGCTGGAGGAGCCTTTGTGCACAGGATACAAAGGCAGTGGCCTGAGATCTGGAGTAGCTTTAGACTGGTATTGGAATTAGTGGATGCTAATGGCACTTGCAGAGATGAACATCTCTGTGGTGCTTTAATTGTTCTGAGGGCTCATACTTTGAATCACTGCCAGTGCTGTGTTTGTGGGATTGGTCTCAGTTTAGTTTGTCTGTCTAATAAACGACATTCTGAGGATCCCTGTGTTACAAAATATGACCTCTTGTTTTCCTTTCTTGTGCAGGAAAATCCCTTGGATTAACATCTATGCCCAAGTTCAGCATGACAAGGAGCAGGAAATGATTGGCTCTGTCAGCCAAAGTGAAAATGCCCCCAAAATCACTCTCAGTGAGTTCACAGACCCTGAGGAGCTGATGGACAAAGAGCTGGACACAAGAGTGATGGGTGAGAGACAGCCCTCAGCTGGGTTTCTTTTTTCACAGTCTGGGTGAGGATGTTGGTCATTGGGCTATTGGGAGAGGCAGTGACTGTGGCCCCAGGTACAAACAAACAGAGCCTGAGGCACTGACTGGGAGTAAATCTCTCTCTGCAACATGGTGACAGAGTTTTTCTTACAGCTTTTCCCACAGTGTTACATGACCATTGTAGGAACCTGTAGCCAACAATAGTTATACAGGAGTTAGTAACAGCTGTGGCTCTCACCTATGCCTTCTCATGACCCTGCATCTCCTGTAGGGGAGGACCAAATTCCCTGAACCCTCAGAAGAAACAGCTGAGCCAAGCTTACACTGTTGATGTGCTATGAATACAAGCAAATATGTCTCTAATGATTTAATGAGTTTACTACTGGTCAGCTGAGCTGTAGCAATGAGTTTTATGCATGCTCTCTGCTTATTGCAAATAAAACAGAGGATGTCTTACTTCAACACACCTTTGCTGTCTTTACACTTACACAAGCACATCCTAAGCAGGAGTGAGAAGCAATATAGACCAAACTGTTGAAGCCACTGCACTGACTCTCTTCTCCATTTTCTCCTCCACAGGAAGCATCTCAACAATTGCCAACAGTGAAAGCACAAAGGAAATCCCCAACTGCACTAGTGTTTAATACTGAGAATCCACTTGGTCTACAATATTTCTGACTTTTTATTTGTAATTATTATTGTTATAATATTATTATTATTATTATGAAAAAAGAAAGAGTTATATGTCATTATTATCATTTGGGAGGGGATGGGGTGGGCTTTTTGTGTTTACCAGGGCTGCATTCATAAATAGCAGGGGTTCTTCATATTTAGGAAATACACATCAGACTAGAAATAAAAAGCAAAGAATGAGTCAAGTGTGCAACGGGATTTGAATGCCAGCCTCTTGTAAAACACAGAATGGGAATTAAGTATTCAAATCCAACAGATAGGTATTGTACCTTAGGCAATATGTTGTAAGTAAATTGTCCCTTTTCAGCTCTTTTCAAAACAAGTCATGAATCAGCTACTTCATACTGCCAGAGGGTTCAGACTGGGTTGTTGGACCAGGCTCTGCAACATGCCAACATCCCTCGCTTTCGATGACATGCATGTCTCAGCTTTTTGCAGGATCTTGCCTCTTTTAATTGCTTTTAATTTCAGTCACCCTCTGGCACTGATGACTACTGAGAAAAATAAAAAAAAATCAGAGCAAACACAGACATCAGTGTTCCTTGGACTACAGATTGGCTGGAGGGGACAGCACCACAAGCAGTGGAGGAGCATGCCTGAGTTTATGAATGCAGCCTAAACCCTGTGCATGTGAATAGCGAGGATGCCGAAGGCCTACTGTAGATAATTACAATGTACATAGCTTTTTATTTCCTGGGAAATAATTTAATGTTTAGTAAGAGAAGATATGTTTAAAACAGAACCTGAACCATATACAGACATGCACGCTCACACCCATGCGTGCACACACACATACACACACACACGTGTGCACTCGACACGTCAGCCAACCAGGGACCGTGGTGAGCACTTGAATCACGCTTTGGTTCCAAACGTGTTCCAGTTGTCTGTCATATTTCAATCTGATCCTGCTGTCTATAAGCAGCATAGTTTATTTCTCTTTGTATAACTGCAAGCCTTTTTTTACACATATATATATATATATATGGTGTCATTTCTTGTGATGGGGCAGAAAAAGATATTAGTGGGGCAGACTAGGAGACTGTCATAAATATTTTAATGATGTTTATCATCTGTTCATCTCTGTTGCTGTAGCCAACTTCTGAGAATGATCTTGGTGACATCTGTTAGCGAAAATGAGGAGAACAATCGTGAAATTATCACCATCTCAGCGAGGGCAAATTTCAGCAGCCTTGCAACATCCAGTACAACCTCAACTCAACAGTGAGGCAGGTTACAGTAGCTTTATTCCCAGGGAGAAGTCATGCTTTTAACAGTTAAGCTGATGAAGTGCTATTTAGAATGTGTGAGGATAGTAAATTTTGGCAGAACATGATGTATGTGATTAGGGACTGCTCTTTGGAGAGGGCAATGAAGGGTCAGACCTGTATAAATGAGCTATAGAAAGTCTTTCTTACGAGTGCTGCAGAACAGCAGCTTCCACTTCAGAGTGGAAATGCCATCAGAGTAATTCCTGTGTGGTGGGTTGATGCTTTCTAATTAGAACAGGGATGTTAATGAAGAAAATGTATTGAAAAAGCTCTTTGAAATTTTTACTGCACTGAATTGAGGATAGCACTTAGGAGGGATGGAGTTCCAGGGCAAAAAGTTGATGAGTTACTTTTATCCATTTTTATTGAGTTGATGATGTAAAAAACGAACCTTATTCTTCAGAGTATTGAGTTGTAGGACCCCACAGGAGGGGAAGGAATATTTGGAGGCACATCTGAGAAGATGTTCTAGTGCTTATGTGGTAACAGGAGGCAGAAATGACACCAGGTAACAATGCTTGTGATAATTTCTTAGGATCTGGATGCAGGACTCCACATCAGCTGTAATATATCAGGACTGAAATGAGGATATGGCTAGAATTTAGGTGTTACCTGCTATGTCTCTCCACTGCAACGTGCCAGTGGGCTACAAACCAGCCTCAGCTCCGTGCATTCACTCTGTTAGCGGGCTGGAATGTCTCTCAAAAGGTTAAAATGCTGATGAGTCTGTAGGTGTATGGAAAAGTGGTTAAACAGAGTTTTGCAGAAAAACACAGGAGGTATTTCAAGATTAAAACTATAAAATCAAAACGTAGGGAAATAGTGTTTTGTGAGAAGCACTAAAGCTAAATATTCTTAGTTCTTCTCCATTTCAGTCAGGCTTGTGGACCTTTTCTGTTGATTTAAAACTTTTTTTCTACTGTTTCCTCCCTCAGTTTTCTGGTTTATAATATAAACTGGAGAGCAATGGCTGTGTTATTCTTTTTAACCTGAGTTTCCATCTATCACACGTACATAAACTTGCATTACTGTCTGTGTTCTACTGAAACAACGAAGTAGTTTACAGTAATAGCCCAGCCTGGTGATAAGACTGTTCGCACAAGGCCACAGCTTCCATTTAGGTATGTATGGGAAGGATGTACATAAACAGTGGTACCGTGGGCCTTGAGCTAAACGGTGGGCTGATCTCAGTCTTTTTCAGCATTAGGGTTAAAGGGACTGATTTGCTGAGTTGCTGCAGAGAACTGAATGTAGAGTACTCATTATTTTTTGTATTAACTTTCTTTTATAAACCACAAAACAAAGTGGAAATGTTCCCTATTTGGAATTTTCTAGGTTTTTCATAGGATTGATCTCATGTTGATTTAACAAAAAAGGCAGGGTATTGTTTTCACGTTTCTGCTCACAATTAAATTTTCACACTTTTAAAGATGGCTGTTAAATGTCCCATAACAAATGGGAGGAAGCAAGGAGGGAAACTTGAGAGTAAGATGATGAAAAAAATGGAAACATTTTCACTTCTCAAAAAGAAATTTAATGTCAATGAAGGCTGAGGAATTTCTGAATGATACAGTTCACTTTCTGAAAAACATCTGTCCAGAAAGCCATTTGCAGTCCAAAATTGATTAGGATACTAAAGTATCCTACAAAGCAAACAAAAAAAATCCATGGGGCCAGAATTGAATATCAAAAACCCTGACTGACTCTTGAGGTGGCTCAAACTTCATCTTCCATGAGACGTCGTGGGTGTCACTGTCTCTCAGGGTAGTTTGTCACGCTGCTGTCAGGACCAGGGTGTGCTCCATGCACTTCTGGAAAGAGCTCCCTGGAGTGTGCATGGGGCCACGTTTGCCAAATAATATTTGCTGCATTAGGGCACAGTCAGGGCTGATGGCAGCTGAAAAAACTTGTGTTCATGACTGAAAGCTGCTCCTTTAGGCTACTAGAAGGGTAACTATTGCATCCCAGTGTGGTGCTAGCGCAGACTAACCAGGAGTATTGGCCACGTTTATTTGTACATGTCTTGCTGCAAAATAACTTGGGGCTGTCATTAGGGTTTTTTCCCCTGCAGGAAAGTTTTACTCCTGGGAAAATGTAATGGGAAGCCTTGAAGCTATAGATTATTACTTACCTGAGTAACGAGGGAAAGAGACAATGGCATGAATAGAACATAAATAGCTCCCACATTGTAGTTACGTAGAAAGAGGGAAAGAAAGAGTCTGCCAGCCTTTCCCCCATGGTGGATTCTACTGTATTAGCTGTAATTTAGGAATAACGCATGAGACTGGAGCCTAAACACTGCTTCTGGCTCTGTATGGCTGACAGTCTGATGTAAACACCAAACAGGTCCTCTGCTTAGTTTAACCAGTGCTTGAGAACCCCAGCACTAAGCCCAGAAGGATTGGGGGTGAGACTAAAGTGACTGGAGACTGTAGAGGGTTTCAGACACTGTTGCCATCAATAAGAACATGTGGAAGAAGCGTGTGTTTTCTTCTGGACTAAACTTTGGTTTCACAGATGTGCAAAGGTGCCCTGATGTCCTCTTCTCCTCCCCTTCCCTTCAATCAGCTCCCACACACATTTCAGGTCTAACAAACCAAACCAGAATCCTCACGTTCCTTCTGATGATGTCGGACAGTGCATTAAACCCAACCCCCCACCGTGATTTTAAAGGATTAAATGAGACAGACAATTGCAATACCTGTATTGAACACAGTAATACAACTGCATGATTCATATATATACATATATATATACTGTTCTTGGTTTTATTGTTCCATTTGAATATTTCTACTGTAAAAAAAAGGCAGTGGTTTTGAAATTGTTGAAAATAAATGTATTTTTGTACATCAGAGTTACCCCTGGCTGCTTTTTCAGTCCTTCTTCTTCTTAGATTTCCTTTTGGCAAAGCCTGCTGTCTCTTCTGAATTCCCCTTGCCATATCTGGCCCTCCAACTCTGTTGTTCAGGGTCATGCAAAACACATGGAGGGTCAGCAAAGAAATGTTCTAAGGCAAGATTTTTAAGATAAAAGAGAAGACAACTACCTTTCCTTCCTTCTGACTGCTCCCCTCCAAAAATAATTATCTTCTTACCTTTCCATTCTACAGGTTGTTTATATTTGGAGTCTCAGAGGTGAATAGGAGGGGAGAACTACCTGCTTGTGCAGACATGACCCCATGAATCCCCTACTCTCACCTAACAGACTTTAGCCTTTAAGAGACTGTACAGTGCCCATGTGGACGGAAAAAAAAAAAAAAAGAAAGAAAAATTATCTTTTTCATGTCTTGGTACAAGGGACTGTTTAAAAAGGAAAAAAAGAACATGGAAATGTGTCTCTGGATATGTATCAGCCATCTCTACCCATGCACATGCATGCATACATATCTCCCCCCATCTCTTTCCTTTAGCTCTGGAGCCCATAAAGTGAAGATTTCATGAGTGTGGCAGACCTACCTGGAAAACATCTCTTCTCCATGGCCATTTTTTCCATATGCTCCTTCCCAGATGTCCACTGCTGGTCACTGGTGGAGGCCAGACTCATGTCCCAAATGTTTTCTCTGACTGATGCAGCTAAAGTTTTATGTATATATTACTTAAGAATGCAGCTGGTGTCCGTTTATTCTCCCTTTTACACCCAATGCTAAGTTGGTTCTGTTTTTCTTTTTGTGAGTAAGCTGAAAGAGGCAGGCAACGAAGGACTAGATTTGCCATCTCTGAGTATGATGTATGAAGGACCTCCAGCATCACAGAAGACCTTCAAAAGCTGAGGTTTTTGAAATATTATGTCTGACCCTCTTCACTGCAATGCTAGTGCAACATTTCTGTTCATGGGATCTGAAATCCAGGTTATAAACAGACAAGCACAAATGGTGAAATTGCCATGGCTTAATAAGCTACCACTGAGACCCAGTGATGGACTGTTCACAAACAGAGATGTGCACAGCCGTGAAGTCAAATGCAGGCACTTAAACATCAGCCCTCCTCACAGTCTAGATACATGATCAATGGCTCAATCTTTACCTGAATCCAGCTGTTTTTCTGTGTTGGATGGACTTCTTATTCCCTTTATTAAAGGCAGTGTAAGCATTGTTTACTACAACTGATACTCTCATGGTTGTGCCAAATACTCCCCTGTGAGGGACTGTGGTGCTGCTCAGGCTAAGTACATCATAACTGCTCCGGGAGTCAGCTCATCACTGTCTTGTTTCAGTCCTTACCGTGGTGCTCAACACCACCCATGACCCAAGGCTGCCATGCTGGGTGTAGGACACCTCTAGTGCAGGAAAGAAAAGTACAGTAAAGGCCATTTCCCCCAGCCTGGTGTGTTAATACTGAGCAGTCTGGCTTGGCTTGGGCTCCCTGCCCAGCAACGCTCTCGTTATGCAAGGGGAGCCTGTCACTACTTGTGCAATGGGAGCACCCAGAGGGCCTGACTGAGAGCACATCCCCCAGTGCCCCTCACCAATAAACCCCATTGCAGCGATGTTGGTGATGGAGAGCACAAACGCAGCAAGGCTTGGCTGGGGCTGGCTGCATCTTCAGCCAGGGATGGAGGAAGGTCCATGCCTGAAGCAGCTGAGGCTCTTTTTCATAGTCTCTGGGGCACTGGGCTGCATTCTTCTGCTGCAAGGCAGAACCTGAGAGGCACCTGATGGATCTCTTCTGTTGTTCTGGAAGATAAGTGCCCTTTTAAAATCATCAACCTGATGAGGTTTTCTGTCCTTGTTCCTGCCTGCCCAGGAGTGTGCCCAGCCTTGGCAAAGTAAGAGAAGAGCCTCTTTCCCTTGATTCAGTCCAGGTCTTGGTGCCACCAGAAATACAAGTTCTCATGCCCAAGAGAGGGAACCTTGTCTGGCAGGTACCTTCCTGTAAATGCTGCTGCTCAAGGTCTAGTCCTTGTTCTGAGAAAAAATGAGGTGTTTCCCATCCAGCGTTCCTGGCATCACACACTTCAACAGGGTGAGGCAGCACCTAGCTGAATGTGCCTCCTGCCTAGGCCTTCCTTTTCCTTTGGCCCTCTCCCCAGTGAAGTACTCTTGTATTAAGGACTATCAAAGCACCATTGCATTACTGACATATTATTGTAATACATCACTTGAGTGCTGGTTTGCTGTTATATATCATGGTGCTACATCAGGGAACTGACAGGTGACAGGAACCCCAGACCCAGAGACTGATTACTTTCCTAAGCTTTATGGGCTGCTTTTTTTCCTAAGACAGCAAGCTAAGGCAAAGAAAGCAGTGTTGGACTGCTGCCATAAAGCTTTCAAAGCCTTTAAATATATTTATCTATACATTTTCCCTTGACCCTGAAACATTAATTAAACAAATCTGCTGATGTTTCTATATGAGACCATAGAGAGGAGTTTATTTTGGGTCATGGAGGAGGCAACAATTTCTTGCTGTGAACTGTTTCATGAGATTACTGTGTGTGTGTCTGGTTGTGAGCAGAAAAGAAAGACTTGTTCTTGCAAAGCAAAAAATGTTTTTTCCTGAATTTCAGAAAAATGGTTATTAGTAGGTCTAGTGACTATATTTCTAATGCAGTTGGGCAGGTAGAGGCAGAACAGAAAGCAATTCTGCTGCTTGCTGTTGGGTTTTTACCCTTGAATACAAAATTATTTGCTTCACTGTTGCTTTATGCTAGTTCTACCTGTTCAGACCCCCCGATATCAGTGAATTTAGTCTTGATTTACACCAGTCTGATCTCTCACATTAAGAGGAGTTACATGCCTACTTCAAGGACAGAATAAATCCTTTTTAGTGCCTCATTGTGAATGTCAGGCAGTTTTCAGATCAAAATTTAGGGAGATTGTAATGCTACTACTACTAAAAAAACCCCACATACAGGGACATAGGAGGAAGGAGAAGCATGTTTATTAATTGAAACGAAAATGTTATTATGATGTATGTTTTCTAAAATCTTGTATTGGTTACATGAGCCTGGAAGGCACAAAAGGAGAGAGAAAACTGGAAGCCGGATGTGAAGCAGAGAGAGGAAGAAGGGAGGTGGACCAGGCTGGCTGAGATCCTATGGATGAGCAGGAGAAAGTCGCAGGCTGGATCATCTGAATCAGTAGGAGATGTAGCACATTCAGTCCATATACGATGGAGTCACCTCTGCTTCCACATCCTGGTGCTCAGCACTGAAATTCAAGCAACTGATTCCCTGTGCCACTACTGAAGTCCCAGAGCTGCGCATGGAGGTTCCTTGTAGAGCAGTGGTGGGGAGTGAGGGTTCAGGCAGGACTTGTTGGCCATTTTCAAATCTCAGCCCAGGCTGGATGTAATTGTATTCACTGGGTTGGGGGGTTGCTGTGAAAAACAAGTGGCTCCTGATGTGGGATGTCTGGCTGCACTTACAGTGTCCCAGTGCATACACACCCCTCATTTCAGAGTGATTCTGCGTCTCCTGAGAGTCCACAAGGCTGGAGAAAGACTGAAAGTCACAACATGCCACCGGGATGCTCAGGGACAGACAGTTCTGCCAGGAGAAGGAAAAAAGGTTTCTGTTACCTCCATAGGTATGTTCCACAGCATGCATATGCTAAGGTGTCTAAAGCTTATTGCGGGCGAATTTGAGAGTCTAAATTCATTTGTGGCTCTGGACCGCACTGCCTAATAATATCAGTTACACTTGGAATAATTTAAGAATACCTGGGAGACTATGATTTTAATCTTTTTTTAACCTTGAAATGTTCCTGTCAATTCCAGTCTACAGGCTGCTAGAGATCTGAACTGAACTGTAAGATGCTGAGGGACTTTGCTCTTCATTTTTTGTATAAAACTTCCCTTCCTTTTGTAGGTTATGAAGCAAAGTCTCAGCATAAGCTTCAACCCCCCCCTTCACTCATTGTACTTTGGGGCTATGAATAATTTACAATATGAAAAATATTTACAGTATGAACAATTTGTCCATTTCTAAAATGAAAAGTCACAGAAAGGGCAAACACATGCACTCTTGTGGCTCTGGTGCAGGAGAGCCTCTAGATACTTTTGGCATCTGTGGGCACTTTCACTGTGGGTCTGTCATTAACTCCTGCAGGCCTTGGGGCACACCCCCACTCTGCATGAACACCCACACAAGTCCCACAACCCAAACAATTTACCAACAGAGGAGGAGGATTTAAGAACTGCTGCAAATTACTTATTCATTCAAAGTAGTTTCATCAGCCTTGAAACATTAACTGATCCTGAGTAGTGGGAGGGAACTGATCTAATTTATTTATTTATCTGTTCCATTTAATGAATTTTTGGCAAAGTTATTTAGAGAGCAAGATGTGAAGACAATGCAGTCTAAGAAAATCAGGGCAGACTATGCTAGGCTGGGAACCAGGTTCCTGCATGTCAGTCTAATGGAAGTTTCTGGGCTTGGGAACTGCTAAATCAGTCCAAGGCTGCTCCGTGGGGATGGAACTAAGATGGAATTGAAGAAAAGGCTTAGGTCCTCACTAGAATGGCTAATTGGACTTAAACCTCCAACCTAAGGTCATGCATTCATTTCTGTTTTGGTCTAAGGTGGATCGCTGCATGAATCTCTATCGTATTTGAATCTGAATTTCTGTTTGTAGCTGCTGCACATCAACAGTCTTCAAACTGGACTGGACTTCCCCTACAGACCAGCTGGCTGACGTTAGGAGCTCAGACTGTGAGGAAGGCTAAAAGGGACTCTTGGGTCAGTGGACTGGAAGGTGTCGAAAAGTGTAAGTGGGTGGAACAGGTTTCAAGGGGAGGCTGCAGGTTCTCTCTGAGCCCAGGAGGGTGCTAAGGTTTTGTTTTGTTGATTTCCTTTGATGGTAAAATGGTGCCTCTAATTTTTAAATCAGAATTAATAGCTCATCAGGAACATTGGCTTCAGAAGTTATTATTATGTTTCAACAGATGTTCAACCAGTCAGATTATTTAATTAACTTCATGGTCTTTAACCTCATAAATCTATGAAAGCTGTGACAAGGAAAATGAAAATGAATTCATGAAAATAAATCAACACCCTAGACCTTAATGCAGCCTAAAAAGTTTTGATCAAAGCACCACTGAAAAGTCCAGGGGGCAAACTGAATGCCTGTCTCTGCCCTATAAATCACACTTGAGTACAGTTTTGGAGGAAAATGACCTGGATTCTCAGCGCAGCATTCTTAGGAAGTGGGGAGAGCCTTTGTGTGTATGGAGCTGGTTTGGCATTGGAAAGACCTGCAAAAAATGTGACTTTCAGAAATTCTGACTGTTCCTTTTTCTGTGCTACTTCAACAGTGGAAATGTTGTTTGAAGTAGAGTCCAGCCCTGAGGATGTTTCTCAAAATTTCTCCAGACAAGAGGGTCATAATTTAAGAAACTATTGAGAAGAAAACCTTCTCTGCTTCCCATTGATCAGGATGACCAGCATCTTGATTTCCATACTTCTGTTACTTCCTTGGCTTGTATAATAGCACTATTTCTGTGTTTATTTGAAGCTGGTGGTTGAATAGATGGCCAAGGGACCTGCCAATGTATCTGCAGAACAGCAAGGCCACCCCAGCTGCTTAGTATTCAATAGGTGTGAATCTGACCTTGAAAATAATCCTTCCCTGTTAGGTTTCAAGCAATTCAGTGGGCAAGCCTTCCTACTGTATGGCAAGAACCAGCCACTGCCAAGATCCTGGGCCAGCTGTCACCAGCAACTGGACGGTATATCTGCATTTACTGCACTCCTGTGATTACAGCAGACACGCGTCGGTGAATCAAAGCATACAGTGACCCACTTCATCCTCAGCATGCTTGGAAGCAAAGGGTTTTATTCCCACGTGTGGTATTTTGAAATGTATTGCCCCATCTTCATTTCAGAAAAATACTTTGTTGACAGGCTTTTGCTCCTCGAGGGACCAACTTCAAACAAGAGATCATTTATAGAGGAAAAACTCCATTCAGTAAGGGCTTTTTTTGTACCCTCATTGGATCCAGCCAACCATTTTTTTTCTTAAATTTTCCTCCCTGCAATTTCATACAACGTGTCTCAAAACACGCCTGCCTTCCATAAATCAGAGGGGACGGACACTTGCACATGGCAGGAATGGATTTGCTCCAGAAATTTCTGAAGGTCAGTTTTGAATTTGTTCTGAGCTCTGTGCAGTGGGATTTGGGTCAAGCATGGACAATACGGTCATCCCCCTGAGATCCACAGTGTTTTTTCACTGCTTGGACCTGGTAACCATTTTGCACCAGACATTGCTCTGGACTTTGTTTTCCTGACTGCAGCAAATGGGTCTTCTGTTCCTGCTGTTAGTGCCATGGTCGGCACTAACATCACCTATTGCATTACTCCATTTTTTATAATCAGATACTTTTCAATGGCTGTTGTTATGGTTTGCTTTTGTGGTTAACTGCTTCCTTTCACCTCCTGCACCACCACCTATTTCTCTGCCTTCCTTATTTTTCAAAGGGCATCGTACCCCTGCTCAGAAATTCCTACCTATGCAGCCAGTTTACTGGGGAGGTGAAATTCATCCTCGTTAGTTCAAAGGTATGGAAGAGGAGAAAACTGAGCGTAGAGGACAGCCACCTTTTGCAACTTTACTTGACTGCCACAAAAGTTGAGTTCAAAAAGGTCCAGGCAATGTGACCTCTCTCTCTCCGAGGGTTAAAAAACATCACCTGCCGTGTCTGCCTGCAGCTCAGTGACTCCCTTCTGCTGAAAGCATTTTTCTCAGGCCAGGCTTTCATGCAACATGTGAAGAAATGCGCTTGACTCTCAACTAACACTCAATTTATCTTGCTTCCCCCTTCCCATCCAGTCAGAAAACAAATGAATGATGTTTACATTTGTTGTTTTTGTTGCCTCTCTTTAGAAACTCTGCTACCATTACACATGCTGGTCTCATCACTTTTCAGCAAGGACTGAATTAAGAATGAAATTGCAAGGGAAGAAAATGTTTATGACAGTTACAGCTTTTATTTTATAAGAGATACCTCCCAGGTAAAGGGAAGCATTTTTCTCTGATCAATCCCACATTTTCTGCAGAGCATGAACAGGTAGGCTGAGGTTTTGCATGGTAAGCCATGATTAGTACTCTTATTACTGCCAGTATCCAAAGAATCTTCTGTTTTCTAGCAGTTAGAAAGAAACTATAAAAATATCTTTCTTTGCAATCAGGAAGGCTTCTTTTAGAAGCTATTCTTTTAGAACTTCAATGGCCTTTAAAAATATAGGGGTTTTTTCCCTCCCTTTTATTTTTATTTTTTTTAATGAAGAATACAACAGGGATTAAAATGAAAAAGGATCTGGAAAAATTTTGACTGGGAGGAAAGAAATATTTGTACATTATTCATCGTACTCTCAGTTATTCATCAAAAGTTTCATTCTTTAACTAAAGTCTTTTCCTTATCTTAAAGCCACTGACATGAATATATATCACCAAGTTAAAAAGATTGAATTACACTTCTCCTGCTGCTGCTGAGATTCATGGAAGCTCAAAGCCCAGCCTAGTCCCTAGGTGTACTGAGCCACTGCATTTCATGATTTTCGGAGAACAACGCTAACAGGGTTTGTCTCTTCATTGTGATACGGAGATGATTGAAAATGTGCTGCTGTATCGCTTGATAAAAGACCATTGCCAAAAAGGAGAGCAGCTTTGTCATTTGAGAACATTACCCATGGGGTTTAAGAGACCTGCTTGACAGGAAAAGCTCTAGCATATTTTTTTTAAAGCAATATGTTCTCCTTTGCCACTGTCGACAACTTGAACAAGAGGTAAGAAGGAGCTGAGATGTGATCCATAAAATCTTCCCTGAATATTGTGTTGCCCTATGAGTACCAGGGGAACAAGTGACATTTTATGGCTCTGGTTCTTAGTGCTTGTTCAGAGGGAAAGTCACTCTTGGTTTGTACCTCTCTTGGTTCATACATCAGCTCACAGTTCCCGAGTGTTGTCTGTTCTTCGGGTGCCTCAGTTCAAAATGAGATGGGCAGAGCAGTGTTGCAGCTCCCAGTGTGGGGTGACTGACTGCCCACCCTGCCTGATTTGATTTTGTGTTTGTGGGGAAGGTCTTTGCTGTCACTGTAACACTTGCAGTGCAAAGGAAGGTGATTTAAAGCAAATTTGGTGTGTTTAATGTGCATAGGCAAGGCATGGCCTTTGCAGGATGTACTGTGCTGTCTTGAAGCAAAGGTGTAGGGGAGCTCTACTCCCCAGCCATTTGTGTGATGGAAAATAGAGCTATTTTTAGGTCCTGCACAGGGATCAGTGGTCAGCAGCGAGGACACCCCTGTGGCAGGAAGACTGAGTTGACAGCATGGCACAGACTTCTCTGGGCAGACTCAATTGTCACCCATTTTCTTACTGTTGCAAAGGAGGAAGGGCTGTCCCTGGTGTCGCTGTACCAGGGCACAAACTTGACGGCATCATCCTCAGACTCACTGAGAAGGGACAGCAAGAAGGGCTTGTGGGTATCCTGAACTTCCTAGTGGGTGTTGGTGACATGGGTGGATCTTGGCCCGTTTTACATTAGACAAACAAGTGCTTAGTTTTTTTCCCAGTCTTTCTGAAAGGCATTAAAAGAACCAGTTCACACCAAGGCACCTCAAAAGTACGACAGACAGGAGACAGGTCCCAAGACCCTCTCTCATACCTGTGTCACAGGTGCTTATGTGCGTGCAAGAGGTGAGGCAATTGGTAGTGCTGCTGCAAACACCCCACGGCAAAACATCTGCAAAAAAAGTTAGCAAAAAATCTGTTGTGACCTTCAGAAGGATGGAACTCAGTGAATAAAAATCCCCTTACACCTCATAGGCTGTGAAGTGTGAGTCTGGTTTCATGACAGAGACTTTAACTATTTAGATAGAAATAAGTTTTAAACAAAATTTGTTATGCATTTCTCTATGCAGAGCTACCAAATAGTGTGTAGTATCACAGCAGCAACAACAGCAACGTAATAATGCAATCTAAGGTTGTCAAACGCTGGTGTACACCTATTTGTTTTGCTAGCATTTCAGACCTAGTACTACCATCAGGCATTTCACTGCAGAACTGACACGCTGTACGCAACCACACAGAGCCCTCCTCAGCCAACTGTGCCTCTCATGACACACAGGTGCATTTTTCTGCCTGTGCAGGTGGTTTGGCGCCTACCAATCCTTGTTCTGCTCCATAACAAGGAGCGTTAGATGATCTGCACTGAGCTATACATCATTGTGCAGCAACACGCCTTTGATAGGAAAATGGACTGCTGCAATTTGAACAGGGCTGTGCTCTGACTTGCCAAGGGCATGTGGTGACAACTTGAACTGAGGGGAGCTTGGGAGAAGAAAACTGTAATTAAAATCGTCACTGAAGTTCAGGAAATATGGATAAAATAATGATAAACTGGCCCAGGAAAAAAAATAGTGACATAGTTGTTTAGATTATATGGATCCAATTTAGTATAGTGATGGTGAGAATTACATTTTAAGAAAACATAAAGGGCCTTTATACACTTCTTTCTTGTCCTTGGAAATTTAGCAAAGGCTGTTTTCCTGGTTGCCTCACCCCAACCATAATACTGCAAACTTTATCCCTTCTTGCTGCTGTAAAGTTCAGGAAAGAAGGCTGAGCTTGAAACTCAGCCCATGTAGCAGTTGATTAACCTATTTGACAAAAGAAATTGTGAGAGGCCCAATGAGAAATCACATTTCTGTGATTTTAATAACCTTCCTTCTTCCTGAATTATGAAGTGATGCTGGGCAAAAGGTAGCTGAGGCAGCGTGGTTTGCTCTCATGCTGGTTGAGCAGCAGGGCTGAACCACGCAGATGACCAATTAGGGAAGGCAAATAGCATAGGAGCAAACCCTTTTGAGCCAGGCTGCTGCTCCAAATGCAATGAAGGAGTTTTCGGCCTGTGCCCAAAATTTAATGAGGCTTAAGTTAATCCAGATGTCCTAGCTATGCCCTCAATATCAGTACCCATATACACTATGTCTATGCTAGTGTTATTTTTAACCACAGGACAAAGACTATGAGGAATTTGGAGAGATGTCTGCTTTGTTTTGAGCTCTTAAACCTCTTAATTTCCAAGACCTGTGCAGAAGCCTAAGGAGGTTTTAAAGTGCACATAAGAAAATACTGAAAAATCTCACTCATGTCATTTCTGCTACCAGAAAATGTGCTGGTAGTAGCAGGTCCCTGAGGTATCACAGGTATTAAAGAAGAAGGTCACAGCACATCAGCTCCCGAAGCTGCTGGACTGGGAGGGTGGTGTAAATCAGCGCACTGCTCTGACACCAGTCATTCACCCTGACTTCCAGGGAACTGCACTGATTTGTGCCAGCCCTGGCTCTGACCTCTTGCAGTGCCAGGCCAAACCTGGGAACAATCTCTTCAGCAGCTGCCCTTATTTTTCTAGTTAACTTTTTTGTCTGTTTCCCACTTCTGAACTCCAGAATTCTCTCTTCCCACATGAGCTGAGTTTTCTTGAAAACGATTGTTTAATGGGAACATCTGGTGTGTGAATGGAAGACTTTTCCCTTCAGTTAATGCTCATTGCATACTTTAAAAGTTGATACTTTTTTCCTTCCCCAAGCAGAGAAAAAAGTATGGATCATTACTTGACAGAACAGACAGGGCTCTTTAGTTACTCACTGTACACAGGCGTAACCTGTGAGCCCTGACTTAAGAGCTTTCCCCATAATTAAAAGTTTTCTGCAGTAAAGTCTTGGTTTCTGATGAAAATGTAGCAATCTTTCCTATTGTTCAATTAGTGCTAATTAGATAGTACCTGTGCACAATACTCCCTGCCATTCAATAACCACAATGTCTGATATTTGTTTTTTGATAGAAAAACATTTTTCAAAAAACCCTACCAAAAATCCTGAGTTCATTTAGGGGGGTGCTGTTTAGAACTGGGGAAAATTTAAAGATGAGAGATAAGCAGGTATATAAAAATATTATCTGCATTCATATTTTCTCTTTCCTTTTCTTCTTCCAGTTTGCAATGGAGGTGCTACAGGAAGGTGACTGCTTCATGGGCTTTTATCTAGTGTTATTGGTGAATTCATAGGCTCCATAAAGTCATGTTCATGCATTCTCCCAAGCTTTTTGGCTAAGCCAGCTTTAGTTGAACTCTGAACAGCTGAAAATTATTTACGATGATCCAGAAAAAGTGGATGTGCAAAGTTTTACTGCAAGATGCTGCATATAAACATAGTTGCTCTGACATCAGTGAATCATGATGACTCCCAGCAAATCTGCGCTGATTTATGCCAGGCCTGGCCCTGACATGGACAAATGACAGAGATTTACAGTGTTGGCTGAGAAAGGTCGAGGCCCATCTTCTCTGTGTACTCATCATCACCATCATCATCATCATGGCTCAGCTTCACGAACGAAGGTTTGGGAAGGGCTCTACCCACGCTTGCTGCAAGCGCGCTGATGGCTAAAGAGGCCGATGCGAGATAGGCAAGTCCAGTTGCAAAAGGCACAGCAGAAAGTCTCCATAGGCGGTGTTGGTGAGGCACGGTTCTTTCTGCGTTATCTTTTCTCCTCGAGACTGATTCTGCGTGCGTTCTCAAAGGAAGCAGCAGCGTTATGGATGGTGTGTCTCCACGCCTCCCAGTTGGAGGCCAGAGTGGACCATTGATGGTAGTCGATATGGCCCAGGCTGAGGTATTGTTTCAGGGAGTCCTTGTATCTCCTCTTTGGGGCTCCTCTCTCGCGGCAGCCAGTGGCAAGTTCACCATGGAGCACGATCTTAGGGAGGTGGTGATCCTCCATCCTGGAGACGTGCCCTGCCCAGCGCAGCTGCGTTCTCAGCAGCATGGCCTCAATACTGGTGACTGCTGCCTGTTCAAGGACAGACACATTGGTCACATAATCAGACCAGTGGATGTTCAGGATAGTGCGGAGGCAGCGCTGATGGAAGCGTTCGAGGAGATGCAGGTGGCAGCGGTGGATAACCCACGATTCAGAACCATATAAAAGAGCAGACAGTACAATGGCTTTGTAGACACCCATCTGGGTACTTTTATTCAGGTGTTTATTGCAGTAGACTCTTCTATGGAGTTTGGTATGCCTTTGCTAACCTGTTGTCTATCTCTTTGTCAATCTTGCCATCTGAGGAAATGATGCTTGCCAGATAGGTGAACTGCTGGACTGAAGTACTCAAAAATATCTTAAATGGGGAGCTAGAACCCCTGTTTTATTTAGGACAGCCTCATATACTCTACAGATGAGAGTAGTTTTGGAAACCCCACAGCAATGAAAATTGATGCAGCAGTGGGCAATGTCCATCTGTGCTTTGGGTTGCAGGGTTCTGGTGTGGATCAGCCTGTTACAGCAGTGGCCTTGGCTGTAAAACTGAAGTGATGGTCATTGATCTACCTAAATGCATTGAGCCCTCCATAGAAGAAAAAATAGCATCATATTGCTGAGATCAAAGCACTGGATAGTTTGGCTAAGAGAGTGGGGCAGGCATATGGCATGATGCATCACCTTGGGCTGAGAATCACAAAACAGAAGCCATTCACTGTTCTTTTTGAATGATTCAGTGTCAAACAGGCAGAAAATGATGCCAAAGTTTAGAAAATGCCATCCTGACCTCTATCTGTCAGTGAGAATTACCCTTTCCTGCTAGTTTGGGTCAAAAGCAGCAAGTAAAATTTACAACAGCATGACTCATTAGCCTGTGCCTCATCCACCTGCCCAGCCAACTGTCTGGGAAGAACTGGCTGAGTCCAGGAGCTCTGCAGCTGATCCAGTTCATTCCCAGTTAAGCCAAGCAAGGTGTGCATACCATTTGAAACTGCCTGCACAATCCAGTTGCACAACAAGCAGAAAAGAAAACTCCAAAACAGAAACCAGAGCCTCATTTCCGATGACTGATATGCTACAGCACATGAAGTGCTTGTGAGGAGCCCCTACCCTTCACTGACCCTGTTGGCTGGAGTAAGTAGCATCTTGTCTATCTATTCTTGCCCTTCTTTTTCCCCCTCTGCATTGCCAAAAAAACAAAACCAGAAAAACCAAAAACCAAAAAACAAAAGCGAAAAAAGCCCCGGCGTATTTTGAATAATGATGAGAATTTGTTACTTTAAAAATCTACTTGAAATTCCCTGCAGGGGACCTCTGGGCTTCCTATAAAAGACCTCTTTTGGCCTCCAGTCGTCTGAGAGATTCACAAAATCTATGCCATGCCAGCTGGGACTTTCAAATGAACCCATGTAGCACCAGGGACACTCTACATAGGACTGATTAAAATATCACCTGGTAAATGAGAGCTCAGCTATCTTGCAAAACAACCCACCTCCTCTCTAATTTTGAGACAATGTGTCCCACTGTCTTCATTTCTGCCTGATCGTCTCCTCTTTTGTTGTTCTCTGCACACACAGCTTGGTCTCAGTCCTCTTCCCCTCTGCTGCTTCTCTTTTAAAAACACAGACATTCAGCTGTTCATCAGGAGCCTGCTGTTTCCTAGACATTTTGCCATCAGCCTTGTGACACTGGCAATTTGGATCGTTTTACTCTTAAGTATTTTTCATTGTGCAATTACAATACCAGGACTGTGTCAGGTGAGTTATACAAATGACACTTTGAATGCCTCTTTGGGGTTTTTGCCGGTGTGCGGTGTTGTTTTGGTTTGCTTTTATCGAGCTTCAATCTCAGAAATAATAGGCCGCTCATTTATTCTCTAGGTTTAACAACCACCGTGGTAACTATCAGAAACCACAGTTACACAATGTTACACACCTTCCTTCCCTATCTGAACTCCTTCTGAATTTTGTCATGGAAATGGGCTTGGTGAGTTAGATGCTGATAAAAGATGGGCAAAGGGGACAAAAGTCAGGACCACCATTCTCTGTCACTCGTAGAGACTTATCTTTCAGTTTAATTTACTAATACCTGTACTTGAAATAAAAGGGGTGTTCTGCCTTGCAACACTAGAATTGGTGCTCCCCTAGACTATCCAAATCAGGATTATTGTCCTAAATTATTTTTAGTCAAGACCTTGGAGCAAAGAGATTGGGTCTATTTTTAGCAGAAGCTTCTGTGATAAAAAAGAACAAATGGCCTGTAGGATGGATGGTGTCACTCTTGGTCTCTTCTCTCTCTTTCCCCAACCCTCCGGGCAAATCTTTGTTTATCTCTGTAGAGATGAACTTTTAGCTGGGGAAAAAAAACAAATCCAAAAAAGCCATACCCCCCAAACTTTCGTAACTCAACGATTCATTTCCCCAAAGTGACTTGTGTACTTTATCTGTGTAGCAACTCTCTACATACATACTTCTATTTTGCTGTTTCCCCTTAAGGGGCTATTAACTATGTAAACAACTTCAAAACAAAGAGCAGGACTGTTTCATTAGGGGGAACCATCCCTGCTTCCAAAGGCCTCCTGGGAAACAGGAGAAGTTAATTAAAGCCAGGGTGGTGTAAAGGCTTTATGCACATGCAGGAATGGAACCACCATGAAACATTAATGACCTCAATGCATCAGCAAATCTTAAACTAGAGTAGAATTACACTGTCTCTGGGGACCTGAGTGCACCTCCTTGGGTTTTGTTTTTTTAATACTAGGGAAAATCTATGCTTCAAATTTTAATGTGAAGAGCAAAACACTTTGATGGTGTGAACTGAAGGCAGCAATCAAGCTGACCCTAGGCCACTGACATGTAGAAAGTGAGCATGTCAGCTGCTCCCTTTGCTCCAGTCAGTGATATTGCCAAGACATAGGTGATTAATCCACATTGCTAAATAAAGGCTCACCTGATTTCTCTTCCTTTTGATTCTCCATTAATAGAATCCACTGCTGAATCACTTTTCTGGCTTTGATAAGTAACTATATGTCTCACCATTTATAAAGCACTGAAAAGATATTTGGCAATGTTACGTCAACAGCAGGCAACCATTCCAGGCTGTATTAATCCCAATGGAAATTACTGTATAGGTCTCTCCTGTGAGTTATGATCTCTATTAAAGTTGGGTGACATTTCTCCAAGGAATACTTTGCTCAGCAATGGCAGAAAAAAAGCACAATTTCAAATGCAGTGAAACCCTGCTGAACAATTTATGCTGAAATCTGCAAACCCTATCAGTCTGAAGAAAAATATATACCTCTCTCCCTAAGAAATTCAGTTTAGAAATGATGGATCAAGTTTGTTTAAAAGTTACTATTGAAAAGAGGAGAACAAGTCTTTGATGAGAGGTGGTGTCTTCAGCAATTTTTGAGTTCTTTTGTCTTCCCTTCCTCTGCTACCACAGGGGTGTGGGGAGCCAGGTCTCACATGGATGACAAATCTTTCAAGACTCGAGAATGTGGAGAAGCTGGAGAATGTGCCTGTGATATGGATGGCTTGGGAAGAAGGCATATAGTACAGTGCACTGCTTCTCATCTTGGGAAGTGTGAGTGTCCTTGAAGGGCAGAAAAGGCCATCCAGGGGCAAAATAAGGGACCACCCAGTCCAGGCCCTCCTTTCCAGCAATGGCTGTATGCAAGGGCTTACAGAAAAGAAGGAACAAGGCAAGTCTGTGGGATACTTCTTTCTTAGCGCTCTGCCTGTTTCCAGCTATAACTAGCTTGGGACTTCCTGAGTCTGATGGAATTTGTGTAACTTGTAACACTGAAGGGATCTTTTCCAAGTACCTCAGCGGTCTCCACTGGATCTCTGCCTGAGCCCACAGCATCCTTCAGTAAAGGAATCTTCTCCCTGTACTGGTTTGCTCAGCCTGAGAACGGCCTCTCTAGAAGAGAAGCAGGCTGATCTTTCTCCTAATCGTTCTCACTTGCTGTTTTTAGATACACGGCTATCTTCTGACCCAAATGACAATAGAATTTCTCTGTTACAACAACTGTCCATTGCCTGTGGTGTATAAAACATGTTGGGATTCCTGAGACAAAGAACTAATGATTCAGTGTTATATCTAATGCTATTTTGAAAATGCCAACTGAGCTGCTGGTCTCTGTTCCAGTCCTAAGGTTAGCCAAAAATATCAGATCCCACCATTAGCAAGATCCACAAAGCACGCACAGCATCAAGTTCCCTCTGTGCCATGATGCCCGAATGGCACTGGTTGGTAAGATCAGGGTGGAGGCAAAAATAACCAGGTCCACTCACCTTTGTAAGGTGGTCAGTGAATAGGCAAGAATCTTAAATGCTCCTTGCTACTTCAGGAGGAACTGAGCAAGCAGGGATGTGTTTACAGGGAGGGGATCAGAGGGGGTGTCTTCCCACTGGCAATCATTCTGAGCTCTAATTTGATTTTAATTCTTTGGCCAGACTCTATACTAAAAATAAGCATTCCCCACTAAAAAACACCTAGCACAGATGAAATTAAAGGTAATTCCACAGAAAGTGCATTTTTATGTTTTCAATTACTTTTTTTTAAAAAAAAGAGAGTTTTTTGAGTATGTTTATGACCACAGACACATGATGTGTGTATTTCCTATTCGTCTGAAAGACGAGTTCTTCTTCTATGAGGCAAGGCTTTTATTCTGGTTTTAAACTTTAATGTTGGCTAAAAAGTAATAATGCATCTATGTAGCATGGTTATGGAGGTAAATATTTAAAGGAATTGCATAAATCTGCCCTGTGTCAGAGGCAAGAGTTCAGAAAAGATGCTGCCGAATTTGGAAAGGGAACTTTTTTTTCTTCCTTTTGAAGCAGATCAAACATTAGTCTGTCATCCTCTGCCTTTCTCCAGCACAAATTCTTCAGAGAGAGGTACTCCTGTTCACAGGCAATGAAGGACCTGAGTGTCTCTGCCATAAAGAAGCATCCACTGGAGCAGCGTCTTTTTTTTCTTTTTTTTTT
>VWZG01012294.1:136699-226386 GCA_013396735.1 Grallaria varia
TTTTTTTGTGATCTGTGCATGACTGGTACATTGATTTTTCCATGGTAGAAAGCAGAGCAAGCTCTCTTTTCAGTGGAGAACTCAGAAAGACATTGTGTAAAAGTGAAAGATTGTTAAAAAAAAAAAAAATCAGCTTTTCACTGTTCTTGATTCTTGCTGAGACAAACTGTTCTGGGACCATGCTAAGTCTGAGCCTGCCAGCAAGTATCCTATCAACCTGTGGGTAATAACCTAGATTGGAAGTTGGCTCTGAGGTTGTTTTTGGAAGACTGATACCACATGCAGCTTGTGACCCTATTAGTTATTATCTCCCTTAGAGCAGCAGGGGCACATTGATCCTTGGATGTTCTGGTGGTGCAAACACACGTTGTCCTCTAGCTCTCTCAAGCCCTAACTCCATCAGCTGGTATAGAGAGAGCTGTAGCTGCACACCCTGCAAGTCCATTTTACTCTGTTCTTCCAGAGCCTGGAGGGGAGACATATCTTTGACTGCAGGAGCCTCCTTGTGAGGAAGTTTTGCCTGCTGTCCCATCTGGGCTATCCAAGCTGTAACCTGTGGCCACCGCTCCTTGTTTTAGTAACAGAAGCAGGTCTAGGGACCCTTGCTAGGCTTCCTTAAAACATTTGTGTCAAATATGGGGCATTATTCATAGATCAGGTGCATTTTGTTGGATTATTCTGCACATTACTCATTGCCAGCTGGACCTGTGAGCACATCGTTGCCAACCCACCTCTCCTGTAGACCATCAGTACAATGCACAGTACAGCAGTTGGTGCCTTGCCACGAATGATTTTTGGTGAAGGAAAAAAAATTGAGGGAAAGGAAAAACAAATGCAAATCAGACAGCACTCCAGGTTGCTCTGTTACAAGTCTTGTGTTTGTAGCTTTCCTGCCTCCCTCCCTCCTTCCCTCAGTTAATTACATGTCCAGGCTGGGAGGACAGCAGGAATATTAAACAGGGCTGTGTGACAGACTTGTTCCTGCAGCCAGCTGCCATGCTAGCCCAAATTCAGGGGAAGGAAATGAATTAAATGATCTTGCCTTGCACATGGAGGATCATTATGCTACGGAGCAGAGAAACAATTTCATCAATTCCTATGGAAGGAGGGAGAGCTGAGGAAGACAAGGGGAAAAGGTGACTGAATGGCAGCTGGTGGAGGGCAAGCAACAATTTCCTATTATAGAGCTTAACAGGGCTTATGCATCTCTCATTCTTTTCACGTTTGGCGCCTTTCATCTGAAATCTGGAGACCACAGGCAGCACACAAACTAAACTTGGCAACCTCTCATTCAAAGCTGCTTCTGGATGGCCACGATGCCAGTTTTGACAAACACGGTCACTCCTCACCCTCCCATCTGCAATATCCTGCCCTGAATTTATTCTAATTCTTTTTCTTGCTCCCATTATGCAGCTTTTCCTGCCATAATGAGAGAGACCTACTCATTAGCATCTGAGCCTTTAAATGCTTTTCTGAGAAGACCACTGCACCAGATTGTTAGCAAGAAGAAAACAGAAAAATACTGAGCCCGGCACAACAACAGTCAGGCTCCAGGCAAATGATAAGCTTGTGTTTTCCAGCTGGTATCTTGTATAGGGAGATGCTCTGGATGCTCATGAGTAGATGTGGCATTCTTACCACCACCAGCTGATCTAGTCATACGGGTGTGCCACCCCTTTAGCTCTGAAATGCAAGGCAAGAAAGAATGAGTGGATCTCATACATTGTCTGGATCACAACCACAGCCACTGTTTCTCAAGACCTTGGTGGAAATATCAGTTCCAACCAAAAAGTGACAATTTGGCTTGATATGTGAAGAGCCTCTCACTTAGCCAAGTGAGAGACTGTACCGAATAGATACATTTTTTTCCCTGCAGGTTCATATAAATAGCCATAACCACAAAACCTATCATAAGGGCATTTGGCTTGTAAATTTAAATTGCAACACAACACCACCAAGCAACTACTTTTATAAATGTGTACCTTGGCTTCTTGCATCTCCAGAAGCTTTCCTCAAAAACCGCCATTCTCCAGAAAACCTGGGAAATAAAAAAATAATCACCATGCTGTGTCTAGAAGATTAAACAACCTAGGATACAATACATGATGAAACAAGAAGACTTGAGGATATATCCCACCGTTTAGTCATTCCTGTTCAGAGTATGGTGTGTCTGTTTGCACACACAGTAAGCTGCTGGACATGATCATAACACTGCAAGAACAGAGGGAGGCATGTCTGCAACATTCAGTGTTTATACATATTTAAAGCCTTTGAAGAATAATATGGAGAGGTGACTGGAAACATGTTTCGATGGAAAAACTAACAATGAAATGAAAAGAAGCTATCAATAAAGGAAACCAGTTAAAGAAAGTAGTGTAATAGCAACACACAAAGAATTGGGACCCAAAACTAGGCACTGGTGTCATTAGGCAAATCACAGTGATGTGCTGTAACACTTGAAAGGGAGCTATCTGGTCCAGAAGTGGGAGCTATCCTTTCTTCTCACAGTATTTTTTAGATGAGGAAACAGACTACTGAGACTACAGTGGTGCCCAGTGACAGCACAAACTGTAACACAGGAAGTTTCATCTGAATATGAAGAAAAGCTTCTTTACTTAGAGGGTGACAGAACACTAGAACAGGCTGCCCAGAGAGGATGTAGTAATTCAAAATGCTGTTGGACACAGTCATATGCAATCTGTTCTGGGTGAACCTGCCTCACCTGCGGGGTTGGTTTAGGTGATCTCCAGAGCTCCCCCCAACCCCAACTATTCTATGATTCTGTGGTAGCAAAAAATTTCCCAGGAGCATACACACCATACACATTTCCTATGGTTGGCATCAGATCTAAGCCCATGTCTTCAGAACTCTCCAGTTTAACATAAAGTGCATTTTCCTTCCCTTTGCAGTTGAAAAAGACCACAATGATCTGGAATAGATCATTCTGTTCATAGCAAGGATATGAAAAAGCCCCTTGGTCAGAATTTCTGTTCATCTTTTTTTTTTTTTTTTTTCTTTTTCTTTTTCTTTTTCTGAAACTAGTTTGTACTTTCATTAGTTGTTCTTAAAAAAAAAAAAAACACAAATTTTTTACATGGTAATTTAATTACTAATAGCGCTGTGATTAAATTTGGCCTTTTGCTTTCCTTCACAGTCAACCTCCCCGATTCCATCTCCCCGATGCCTCTCTCTGTAGTATTGATTCAGTACTGTTAACCTTTCTTTATTACTTGTTTATGTTCCCCCATCAGTTTAAAAACATCAATAAGAGGCTTTTTAAAAAGGACAGAAGCAACAAATAGAGAGACATTGAGGAAAGGTCAGGGATGCAGAAGGCGGCATTGCCTGCTTCGTGGCAGGAGCAAACAGACAGTACAGAAAGGTTAGTGGTCCTGCTGCTGAAGTGAGGGAAGGATTTGTTTATTCTACAAAAATTGCTGCTGCTGCTTTTGCAGCAGACACAAGTGTCTGTTCAGCCCAGCGTGAACCGTGGGGTGCTGGGGAGGGCTGGACCCAGCCTCAGGAATATGATTGAGATGGTCTGCAGTGTCTTTACCTTTGGGAGTCAGGAAACTTTAGGTATGTTGGGGTATTTCTGCTTTCTGTTTGAGCATAAACCCAACCTGAGGGCACACACAGCTCTGCATTGGGCTGTGCTGGGTGTAGATATGTTGGTTGGGTGTGGCAAGGGAGCAGAGTGTCTGCTTCAAAGTGTGACTGAGTGTCCAGCCATCAGCATTTATACCCTCAGGACAAGCACCACACAGGAGCCCAAGACAACTTCCTCTGATTTGATGTCTGCTAAACTAGGGAAGCACTCCAGCTTGGAGGAGCTAGCTCAGGGTCCTCCTTCTCCTCCTCTTCTTGGCCCATGAAGTTGTGCTCTGGGCAACTTAGAGTTCACTCTCGTATCAAATCCTCTTCTGAGTGATGCTAGTCCTTTTGCTTTGAAAGGAACAGAGGACTGAGCCGTTTTAGTAGTAAACTTTTCAGTTACTTCGGAGAAAATGTAAATCTTGCTCAAGGGCCTCCACCAAGGGGAGAACCTCATTAAGGACTCCCCATTCTTGGCTCCCCACAGAGATCAGGTCACCTGGGGAGCAGAAGATTATTGTGGTGGAGAAGGGGAGAGACATCTTGTCCAGCCCCAGCTCTCCGAAGACTTAGAGTTTTCTAGCACTTAAAAGGTAAGTGCTTATCACTGCTTTCACTACTGTTACCACAGCCGTTCCCAGACCATGCCACTCCTGTCTTCAAGAGTGGACTCTGGTTTCAGACGTTTCCGGTCATCAGAAACTCTGTCTTGCACTTCAGAGAGCTTTCCAAGTGAAATTTTAAGAAAATACTTCTTTTTTTTTTTTTTTTACATGGTTGTCTAACAGCTATAACACCTGTAGCTTCCAGGAAACATTCTCTTGGCCTGAAGACTTTCCTTCTTTTGCAGTCCAGTCCAGGCACAGTGCAGGAAATGACGACCATTCTACACATTCAGAGTGTTCTGTTAAAAGAAGATACAAAACTCATCTTGGCTATTTAAGACACATTTCTCATGATCTTTTAGGAGCAGATGTAAGTACATATGACATGTCCTCAACTCAGAAAGTTGTAGAACGACATATCTTTCCTGTTTTGAGAGACAACATTGTGGCTAGAGGGGTTCTTGAAGTTTTGCATTGAAACACAGAGGTGATCAGCTACCATTCTTCATCATCACTTGTAGTATTGACAGGTGAAAAAATAAGAAGAAACAACTGTCCAGAAAAAAAGCAACATTTTAAATCTCTATGGTAAGTACAATGTGATCAGGACATTGGACTCTTATTTTGCTTCTGAGAATAGGAGGATGTATGTAGATGGGTATTGTGCATTTTCTCACACAATAATGTTAATTAATTACGAACAAAATTCACCTGACAGAACAATTTTCACTCAAACTTCATGAACAGACATTTCCTTTCACCTTGCTCTTCAGTCTTAAAATGAGTTGTCTACTAAGCACAGTACAGCAATTTGTACAGAAATGACTATTTGGCATGAGGTTGCGCAAGGGACTCTGATTTTTCAGAGAGATACCTTTCCATCTATAAAGAGTGTCCTGGCCTGGGTTGTTTGCTTACCCTATGAGATCACTGCTTTTAACATTTAGCTCTTTAGGCCCCGTTTTCCAATCCAGGGAGGAAAGACACAGAGTTTAAGTGCAATTCATTCCTAGCTTTTCTGCTACTTTACAGTAATATTCTTTTGTAAACAGTTAGTGGGAATCTGATTCACACTTGCAGAAGGATCATGTACATCTTGTACATAGCATGTTAGCAATAGTTTGGATATGAGATTGTAATAGCCAAAGTTATTTTATTTCTTCTGGTAGAGGTTGGTTTCAGGGCTGACATTGGCATAGAAGTTAGTGATTAGGCTTGCCATTCCAAGAACTGCATTTTTGAGCAAGGTTTCTGTCATATTTTAATTCGAGGCGTGACACATAGGGGAAATTCAAACTTTCTAGTCTCCTTGAAGACTTGCAATACTCTTGAAAAACCTCAAAAGCTGATAGGTCTACCACTTCTTTGCCATCTAAGAAAATGTTGGGTGGAATAGTGGCTTAGCTGTCGCAAAGGCAGAGATGACACCGTTTGCTCCTCATCAAGAGAAGATATACTTGCAAATTGCACTGCTAGGTGACAGAAAGTTGAGCCAACAGAAAAAGAGAGTCTGTGTGAGTGCACCTCAGAGAAGTCTTGTCTCCCTATCTTCATTTGGGGAAAGAGCAGTTGGAGAGTGAAATCAGCATTATCCCTGCTATGGCATTTGTAGATAAAACTACTGAGGAACTGCCAGTCTGTGCTCTGCTGTGAAGAACATAATCACACTTTCAGGGTTACCAGCTTTACAAGTGAAAATGTAAAGAAGGGGGGTATCTCTGGGCCATGAGATAACCTTGCAAAAAATCCTTTAAAATTCAACATAGGGTCTGGGTCACCATCTCTGTCTTTTGTTGTCATAACATGATTCCAGGAATGGGAGTAAAGTGAGAAACAAGATGTTTTGTTCTGGAAAAAGCTGGAGCCAAACTATGGTTTCAGTATTATCTCAGGAACAATATTATCTCTGCTGCAGGTTTTTCTGAGCCAAATCGAGATTTCTATCTCCTGTTTTACTCTGTTCACTCCTCATAATTTTCCTGAAAACACTGGGATAAGAATTTTCTGTAGCAGAACACTTACCTAGTCAAGAGCATGGTATGTGCAAGAGAAAAGGGTTTCTTCCTGAATAGCTTTCCTTGATGATCCTTATTCTTTTATTTGGAAATGAATTTGTCACCCAGTTGGGGAACAGAAAAAATGAAGTCTAAAAAAAACAATGAATGATGAGTGTAATGTCTCTTACACCCAGACAGTCACATGACAGTTCCACTTCTTGGTGACAGTGATTTAAGAACCAACATATTATAATAGATAGACAGTAAATCTTCATTTACAAAAACAAAACAACAACGAAAAAACCCCAACAACAAAAGCTTTCCTTGGTGATTCTGAAGAACTGCCAGTGCTTAATCTCTAGGAGGAGAGATAGTAGGATAAATGTTTTGTTCAGAGAGATGGTGGAATAAACAGTTAAAGACAGGGTGAGAAAATTCATTTCAGCAGCAGAAAGAAAACACGGTTGAGCTTTTCAAATCAATGGTTAGCAGTGATTCATAGAAATATAAGTATCTTCCTTTTGAGGTAACTCTACAAGGGGGAAGCCAACACATATCAGCAGTCAAGATGGGTTAACGGAGGTGATTAAGAATTGCTGATGGTATTTTTAGGGAGGAGGTTTTTATCTTCTTTTTTACAGACAGAGGTTCTGCCTTTCTTAGATCCCTGGTGCAGGTCATCTTAGATGTACAGGTTCAAACTGAAAACATTAAACTTGTGCATATAATGACACAGCAGAGAGATCCAGTTGATTGGAAGCAAGACATCTCTAGGACTAGAAGCAATACCAAGAACAGTGCTTCTCAGTAAGCAAACAACTCACACTATAAGAAATTCCCAGTTCTCCTGAAAAGAAGCTGCAGAATACAGTTTGTAGACTGTTCCAGCAGAAAAAAAGTATTCTCTTTTCACCACATGCCCAATGCATAGTCCTTTACTTGTGTTGTTGGCGTTTTTTTGTTTGTTTGTTTGTTTGGTTTTGTTTGTTTTGCCCTGGGTTTGTTCTTTCTGAAGCTGGAGGAGGAGAATGTATCTGAGGTGACCAGAAACAGATGATGGGTAGATACAGATTCACTTTTATGAGGGCTCTCTGTCTAAACCATTGCCAGTTTCCAAGAATAGATTGTACCAGAAAATTGTGATCTTAGTGAAAAATTGAAGTTTGAAATAAAGTCCTATTCATTTCAGTATCTTCTTGAGAAAGAAGTGGTGCCTCATATTTAGCTGTGCCACAATTCTTGAAACACTCTGGAGTGCTTTTCCTTTAGGAAGGAATATGTAGTTTTATGTAATTGTATGTAATGGTATAAACTGCTAATCCTTGCTATAATATTTATGTTTTAGGACAACTGGTGTCACTGTACAGTCACTATGTGTACACATAGTAAAAGAAAATCCCTATCTCAAACAGCATACTGTTTAAATTGACAAGCCAGATGAAGGCACGCAGAGACTCTCATGATCCTCATCTTAAGGCTAAAAATTCAAAGCTTGGGGACATTAAACAAGTATTTTGTTGCCATAAAGTGGTTTGCTACAGAACAGGGAGATAAACAGAATCTCAGGTTCATGTTTAACAATAACTAAATCAGTTTGGAAAAATTATTTGAAGGAGTACAGTCCAGCAGTGTGTGCTCTCCTCGACTCATCTCATTCAGGCTTATGAGACAAGGTGCCAGAAAAAAGACTCATGCAGGCATGACACACACACACAAATATCTTCTACTAGGATAGTATGATGTTTCAATTTGATTTAGCTCTCAAATTTGAAAGGAAGGAGGAAAAGACATATTAGAAAACCTGCAACAAATTGCTGCAAAATGGGGTTTTGAGATGTACATCTGACTATGTCTGATGAAAGGATCTGGTAGTTCTTTTGTTGGGGTATATTCCATGGCTAACACAGTCAACAATCAATCTGATTTTCTGTAGAGAGTGCTTGGGTGTGAAAACCGCTTCCTCTGGAGCGCTGATCCCAGCAATGAAACCCAGCCCCATACTGGCTCTGTTAAAAAACCCCATTGGATCCAGCTGTTCAGCTTGCAGTGCTGCAAAAAACCATCTGGAGGCAGCTCAGATCTTACTCTCCAAGGCAGAGCACACAGTGTGCTTGAAGACCTGAGCAGGGTCTCTACATCCACATGATACCACAGTTATTCTGGCCCTGCTCTGATGACATGAGGCCTTGATGCAAAGGTCTTTCAGTTCCTGAAGGCAAAACATTCTCTGGAGGGAGGGAGCATGGCCATCTCCAGCAACTGATTGCCTCCTGGCTGCACAGGTTGCAGAGGGCACCATCTCCACTGAAGTGGCCATATGCACAGCTGAGGCCTTGAAGCTTCCTCTTAAGCCCCAGGTTTCAGCTGAAAATGACTGATATAATGAGAGGGCCCTGCTGCAGCCTGCCAAGTTGTTGTTTTCCTACTATGATGATGACAGTGTGTTTCACATGCTCTGCAGCAGCCTGAATAGTGTCAGAAGACTGTCCTGGGTGGAGAAAAGCCAACTTTTTTGTTATTTCCCGGTGAAAGTGGCTAGCTTCTCTTTACAGGTATAAAGAAAAAGCTGCATTGGATCTGAAGACTGTGTAGCTGCAAAAAAGCAAGTATACACTCTTCCCATAGAACAAAAGTGGAAACAAGAATGCAGTGTGTATATTAGTGATTCCCACAGAACCAAACAGTGTCATGGAAGAAAATCCATCAGAACTAAGAACTACAGATGCAGTGGCTTAGTGCAGCCTGAGAGCGTGAATCAAGGAAGTACTGCTGCTTGCTTGCCCTGCTCTAATATTCTTCCTAAGGGATCCTTTAATTTCTAATATTGGAGGTGCTGAACTGGTGGGACGAAACCTTATTGTGAAGCTTTGATGTGATCCCTTACTAAGATTTCTACAATGTCACCCATAATTTTCTTTCAGAACAAAACAAATAAACAAAGAAATGAATTATCTAAGTAGACAGAAGAAGTTGTCATCAGAACCTAAGATCTCACAAAAAAAAAATAAAAATAGTAGTAGTAGTAGTAATAAGTGTTCCGTCTTGCTCCAAAGAGACTACAGCTTTTTATTTGAGTACTTTGACTTTTCCTTAGTATGGGTGTGTAAGTTAGTCAAGCGAGCTGCTGTCTTCCATGCCCCATCTAGTACACTTTAAAATGGAGGGGGGATGTTTTAACAACTGAGAAGTTTCAAACCGTGGCATCTATTCATACCCATCTTACTCACCATCAGATCACTGTGCCTACATAAATTAGACAGGCAGACAACTTTAAAGCACATTGGAAGGAGATGTTTAGGGACTGAAATTGCCACGTTTTGCTAGCAAAGTGGGACATGGTGTTCAGAATGATTCTGTGACTTGAATATGTACACAGAAACAGACACACATTGACAAGTGCAGAACTGCTTTTGGGATCACCTTATTATTATGCAGAAAAACTGATGGTCTTTGTTTTTAGCCAGCAGGTTCATGTGTTTAATGCTGTACGGGAGCAAAGGGTTCACAGTGTAATGAGTCAGAGAGCAAGGCAGTGCTTGGATGGGCTTTTAATGCTGAATCATTTAAACCTTTGCTTTTGGAGAGGGTGGGCACAGCTGGTGTGCATGGCTTTCACTGAGTGGCTTCAGGAGGTGGCCAGGCCTGGCTTCCCTAATGTTTACAGTGCACAGGTCCCCAAAATTAAAAATCTATGCGAAGAGATTTAAGTGTTTGTGACTTCCAACCATGTCTGAATTTTAAGAGTAGCTTGGAATAATGGATTTGAATCCACATCCCAAAGGCAAACAGTGCCATAAGCTACTGAATTACTCCTGGCCCTTTTTTTGTATGTGTATAATGCTGTCTCTACAAGCAAATCCCTGATGTCCTTTAATTCATGCATGCATCCAGGTGGTGTATTTAACCTGCATCATTCTCAAAACTGCTCTTCACAGCATTTTATGATCCACCATATGGGTCAGTTTCAGTTGTGGGAATTATTCCCACAGTGCAATGTGAATCCTTGAACTCAGGGTTCCTCAGACCTCTTCTCTCTGTTAGAGATCATGCTTACAAGCACAGAACAAGTCCCTGTGGGACCAAATCAACTCTGTTTTGACGTGACTTGCATTCACAGCTGCTTATCTTGGCTGCAATGGCTTTTTGACCTGCTTCATAAACCAGTGTTTATAAGTATGTGCATTTTAAAGTAATTTTAGAAGCATCTGAAAGTGGATAGATGGACAGACAGATCACAGAGGCACAGGCATGAGGCTTGACACAGGGTCCCAAGAGGGCTGGTGCAGGAGAGGACTTGAGATCATAATATAAGCAAACCCCAACAAACCTTCATCTGAAATGACCACAATTCTTTTGTCCTTTTAATTTTTCTGATAAGAAGATGCTTCAGGGGAAAAAAAATGGTAAAATGCAAATGCCCTTGCACCTGAATCATTCAGCCAGTCAGGGAGATGAACCACATGCTCCATGGTGCCCAGACAATATATGCTCCTCAACTCAGTACAGACACAAATAGCTCTTGGCCATCAAATCTTGATGAAAACCATGAAAACCCTTCAGGGAGTCTCTTTCCTGATTAATGCAAGAGGCTGAGGAAATCTCCGCACCTGAAGGGGAAAAAAAATGAGGTTTGTCAAACTGGTACAAGTTACTCATTTGGTGCCAATAAGATGGTGTGACAGCTGAGCAGAAGAACCATTAGAGCTCTCTCCATTGCTTGAGGTTTGAAGAACTTTGTTTTAAGTTGGAATACTCTAGCTATAGGATGGGTAAGTCTTGCTCTTTTTTTCATCATCTTCCTTGGCTGTCTTTTACTGTCATCACATGTTGCTGGATTTTCTGTGACCCTAGTCTGATAATTCTGGGAATATCATGAAGTGAAGTTTGTTGAATCCCTTGCAGTGTTGGCACCTTAAAAGACTTTGGATCCGAAATAACCCACCTCATCTCTCTGCACTTCAGTTTCTTTGGCTAGAATGTACAGATAAAATATCTTAGCCTTTCTTTCCTACCTATGAGACCTGTGTCTCTGAAATCACTTTCTAAGGGGAATATGTTTCACTTGAGTTGTGGTGGTCCTTCCAGACTGTTACTTGAGATGCTCTGTGCTGCTGCAAAAAGCGGAGCTATATGCTGGTACAGCAGAATAACGTATCTCATTAAAATGCACCTCCACACAGAGAAGTTGCTCTCCTTAAGCATCGCACTCAGGCCATTTCTGACCCATGTAAAGTGTTTCTGCCACATGGACTAAATGAAGTTCTTTTTTAACAGTGACCAGCACAGAGTCACAGAATACGCTGAGCTGGAAGGGACCCACAAGGATCATTGAGTCCAACTCCTGTCCCTGCACAGAACCACCCTCAAAGTCACATCAAGTGCCCAAGAGCACTGTCCACATGCTTCTTGAACTCTGGCAGGCTTGGTGCTGTGACCACTTCCCTGGGGAGCCTGTTCAGTGCCCAGCTGCCCTATGGGTAAAGAACCTGTTTCTAATACCCACCCTAAACCTTCCCTGACACAACTTCAGACCATTCCCTTGGGTACTGTCACTTGTCACCACAGAGAAGAGATCAGTGTCTGCCCCTCTTCTTCACCTCACAAGGAAGTTGTAACTGAGGTGTCCCCTCAGTCTCCTCTTCTCCAGGATGAACAGGCCAAGTGACCTCAGCTGTATCTCATACAGAGCTCCTGAGAGAATAAAGAGTCATCTCTGATACACGTGGATTCAAGCAGCAACTGTCTCCAGCTTCTACTCCCTGGTAAGTAAGGACTGCTCAGTTGAGCAGTGGGACATATGTGTGCTCCTAGTCCATTGCTAAGGAAAGTTGCCAGGAATCCATTTTAAGTGAATCTGATGGTTTGTTTGTTTGGTTTTTTGTTTGGTTTTTGTGGTTTTTTGTTTGTTTGTTTGTTTTGTTTTTGTTTGGTTGTGTTTTTTTGTTTGTTTGTTTTTGTTTTTTTTGTCAGTGATGGATTAGCAATCTGGCCAACAATTGTGTGCTAGCATTTTAGGATGCTACCTGAATTGCTTTCTACTGAAATACAATTCCTAGACATTTCTTGGTGTCCTCCAGCATTTCTCTATGCTTTTTATCTTTGTCCTGTAAAGTAGGACAGAGCTGTACTTGTCCCATTAAAGAGATCAGGTAGTACATCTCCATGATCCCCATTAACATCGGGAGTGGATCTGGGGTAGGAAACGAGCATTTTTCATCTCTTTTACTCCAGTCCCTCAGCTCCTGCAGACTGCACAGCTCAGACTGAATTTCAGAGGATTAGGGGCTGGAATCTACTTTTGATTATAGTGATATAAAGCTGGAGCCCTCTGGCTTTGAGGGACAGGTCTATTGTATTTGCAAACAGACATATGTTTGCAGAGAGCATTTTTGCTCTGAGGCTGCTGTGCTGGTATGCAAACTCCCCCCACCTTCCTCCCTGGCTGCCAGCTCCCTCCAGTCACTCATTCAGAGATTCTATTTATAAAAGAGCAATTAACAGAGAGAGAGTAAATTATCTGCTGGGGAACCACGATGAACCTTATTAATATTCTGTCTTTTCTCCCAAGTCACAGGGTAGGTGACCACAACCCCATCGGTGGAGTCCCACCTGCCTAGTTCTTTGGAGAAACAATTATAAAATGCAAATATTGACAGAACACCTCAGTATCTCACAATCTTCAATATTATTTCCTGGACACGGGTTACATGTAAGAAACAAAGTCCAATAAGCCTTTTTCTCATTAGCTTGTAGTTGCTGTTCAAATAAGATTGGGTAGGGCAGGGAGAAGGCTGAAGTGGGTCTTCTTTTTTCATGAGCCAAACCCCAATGAATAGGAATCATGCCAGACAGCCAAAAAACTTCTTACTTGCATCCTTAAATGACTGCCAGGGTCACAGCTCTCCTGTTAGCTGCATCCTGGAAAAACCTGTCCTCATTTCATTGGAAAGAGAAAGGCTTGAAGAGCTCAAGTTGGGGGTGGGAGGATGGGGATGCGGGGTGGAGGGGTAGAGGGGATGACAATGAGGTCTCCTGGTGTCCAATCCCTTCTTACCATTGTGTCCACTAAAAAACAAAGCCCTTCAGATCTCTCCTGTGCCTTAGTTTATTTCTCAATGAAAACAGGTGCCACTCTGCCTTTCTTCGCTTTGTCAAGGCTGAGTTTGAATCAGAGGAAAAACCCTTGTAGATCTTGAATTGGGACCAAGACGCTTGAATGAGGTGATGCGTGTTAAAATTATCAAACTGGCATGCTAGGAAAAGCCTTCTGATATCACAATCATTCAAAAAAAAAAAAAAAAAAAAAGAAAAATAGCACAATGGATTCCCATTCTCTGGTAACACCTTTTGGCAAAAGATGACATTAAAACAGGGGGAGTTTCATTAAGAAGTCAAGCCTGAATTTCTTTCTTTAGCAGCTCTGTCTTTTGATGGACATGGCAAATGGTGTACATTATCAAGCACCAAGAAAAACTTTGAATTAAAAATGAAATAGACTAGAATTTATTGACAGGCATGAGCATATTAGCCCAAAATAAACAAAACAAAAAAATAAAAGGAATGTTAGAAGGAGTCCATGGCTTCTTTTTATGGTAAGATACTACTAAATTGTTCCTGAGCAGGAAAAATGAAGCTCAAGTATGACATTCTTCCTGATGATGGGCCTTGTGAAACTGTATGATGCTAATGCTACTGCTGTCATACCAACAAGGTTTATGATTTCTGCCTGAATTTTCTTGCTGTTCTCCATTTTTAAAAGTCTATTAAAACAACCAGGTTACTTACAAAGGAGAGACTTGCAGTATTCACACATGGAAATGAGACTCAAGAGATCTAGATTGGGCTACTGATAGTGCCCCTCTACATAGTCTTAAGCAGTTGCAAGGGGAGTGGACTAACCCAGCACAAGACAAGCTGTCTTCATTATGGACAAAAAATGCAAAGCCTGCAAACACAAGGTACAGGCTTTAACTGTTCTAGTTGTGTTCCAGGAATGACAAACTTACCCCTGGATTAATCAGGGATAAGCATTTCATCATCTTATACATCTGCCTTTTCATGCAGTTTTTCCTCCTTCATACACAGTTGTGATGGGGTGATTTGTTTATACTCTATATTTTATTTCTCAGTTCAGGTGACTCTTATTCATAGCCCTTCATTATATCTTGAGCTGGGAGAAACCTTTTCAGATGAGCAGCTAGAGAATTAATGAGCGCAGAAATTCAAGGTGTTTTGGGTGAATCATTTCCTTCAAAAAAGCAAAAAGAGAAAATAACTTGACAAGAGCTCTGCTATGCTGAGTCAAAGCTTTTGCAGAGGTTCCATTTCTTTTTTTGGAAGTAACAAGAGACAGAGAAACCCCTTCATCAACCTAAATGAATTGATTTTTCGCTTTGTTTGGTCAGTGGTGTAAATGCATAAAAGAAAAATCTATTGTTTCTGCCAGGTCCATGATTCGTGAAGTGAGAGCCATAACACCTCTGGTCTGTGAGTCTGCCCACTATGGAGGCTGTGGTTACAAAAGCATTTCTTTTGGCAGTTGTTCTGATTTTATCTGGGCTCCTCCCCTAAGCACCAGGTATCTTGTCACCTCTTTCCCACCCTTGGCCATGCATTTGTGATCCCATATGGCTCCCTACATCAAGATCTTTTAAGGGCTATCTAGATCACAGAACTGATCTGGTTTAAAATAACCATTCCTTTCCTTGCCCCTTTTTATGAGGTTTATTTTTAATCTAGATCAGTTCTTTGAGTGACTGATCAGAGAACGTGATTCACCAGATGGTTACATCAATGCAGCTGAACTGCTATTTTACATAAATGGGATTTAAGCAGGAGGAGGAGGAGGTGCGGGGAGAGGGGATTGCAGTTGTCAGTGATTTAAACATTCTGTTACGATGGCCTGCAGTCAGAGCTTCCTCCAGACTCCACTGGCTTTAATCTACTGTAGGTTTGTCAATGCCGGATTGTATGGATTATTAGATAAAGAATTTATCAAGTATTGATTTAACCCTGCTAGGTTATGTAGCCTTCCCTCACCCTTCTGCTGCATTGTTATTCATGTCTGAATAGCTGTTAGGAAAAATTAGGGTTGGTAATTTGGTTTTGTAATTGGATCTGATAACTAAATAAGTAGGAGCAGGGAAAAAAAAAAAGTGTTAATTGTGAATAATTACAAGCCCACATTAACAACTCTTGCATCTTCTCCAAAACAAACATTCCCCACATCAAACTGAGTTTCAGAAACTAAAAGGTAGGAATTGCAAGTTTCTAAGCAAAACCTAGAAAGAAGAAGCACTGAGACCTTCAAGAACTAAGCTACTGGACTGGAAAATGTCCCTGACCCAGGTTCACAGCAGGGAAGTGGTAGCTCTGAAAAAAGCAGTTTTCAGAGATCAACAGGATCTCAGGGACAGAGCACAGGGGAACAATTCTGCAGCGCCTTTCATTCCCTGCTGCAACACAGCAAGAAATGTAGGATGAGTCTGAGGAGTTCTTGTGAGAGTGAGTTATAGGCAAATGGAAAATCAAACAAAACTTCTCTGTCCCTCACTGGAGTCTTCTCAAGGTTCTATCTGTCATGCCAAGGAAATGATTTTGGAAATAGACCTTACCTTGGCCATTTTTCACTTGTGGTGCGTGGCCTCCTGACAAGTTGTCTTACACGCAACGTAACACGTACGGATTGACTGAGGAGAAAGTTGTTCTGTATATGGGGTGGATTAATCCCCAAAAAAGATCTAGGTGTATTTTCAGGCAGACTTTCTCTATCAGTGTGTTTTTCCCACTAACAAGCAGCCTTGTTGCTACAGCCCTAATCAGAGTGGCTGGGAAGCTGCTTGTACGAACTGGACAAGAGAGCAAATATTTCTGTCCTTGCATTGAATCACAGTTATGGGAATCTCATTGTAGGCATTCATTCTGTATTGCAGCTCATTTGTGACTAGCAAAATAGAGACTACTTCTCCTTAGAAATATAAGGATGCAAATGTAAGGTACCAGCAAGTTTTGCACTGCTCATCTGAACCTCTAGAAGAATGCAATCTCACCTATTTATTCTGTGCTAGTAACTGGTATGTGCACTAATGGGAGTTGGATCTTGTACTTTTAGGACTGCAAGAGGCCTTTTGTGTGAAATAGTCACAATGTACCCTGCAGGCCTATGAATCTCTCACAACTCCATGTGTCATTTAGGGACAGAGTCGCCATTAAAAATTTAGAGAGGAATCCTTGTGCACAAACCTTTGTGCTGTTCGGGATTAGGCTATTGCCTTCTCCTTGCAGAGAATTGTTACTCTGCTTTACTAAGAATTTATATATGAGATCTGAATCTTGAATGGTGCTTGGCAGCATCAAAATGTTCATTCCAAATGGCAAAAAATACTTACGCAATCTGCAAATTTTTGAACTGCATGAATTCTTCCATATCTGGGTGGGTTTAATACTATATGCTTTAAGGCTTCAGAAGTAACAGTTCATTTGAAGGTTGACATCACCCTGGCTTGAGAAAATGCCTTTTTCTCTGACTAATATCCTTCAGGGTTGGGTTTTTTTTCCCCCAATAAGCAGCAATGGAGCCCTCTTGGCCCACTGTAGTGTCCTAGTTTAAACCTTTGTGTGACATTTCTAATAAAAGCTGTCATGCAGAGGCAGATCTGTTCTGTTTTCTTCTGAGACTGCAAAAAAAGGTTTAAGTAGATTTTAGTGTATATGAGAGTATTCCTCTATCTTTTTTTGACATTTTACATTACAAGCTATCAGCAAAGAGGTGAGGAAGCAATCAATAGCTAGATCATTCAGCACCCTGAGCAGGGATCTAAATCATGGAGTACTGTTACCCTTTGGGACTTGCCGATACAGTCCAAAAATACTGGAGATGTGTGGGCATGAAGATAAGAGTCATGATGAGAAATGTCCCAGAGGCAGCTTTTTCCATTATTTCCTTTTTGGGAGGAATGAAAAGCCACTGTGAAAGCCCGTATAGCCTTTATCTGAAGAGACCGTCTTTCACAAAATGTTCATTTACACTTTAGTCCTTTTTTTGCCACTCCCTTTAGTTTTTATCTTTGTGTCTTCTAGGATGGACTGGTAGTTGTCTCAGCTCCCAGATTTGTAACCCTCTGTTTCTTAGAACAGCTTTAGTATTTAGAAATTTCCACTCACTTTGAGTCTTCTCTCTGGGGAACATTTTGCTTTGGTGAGTTGGTTCAGGATGTTGTACGTGTAACACGATCACCAGCAGTTTGCTGCAGGAGCTCTGTGTATCATTGGACACTGTGCAAAGTCCTAGGCAAAATACTGGAAGATGAAACAAAGCTGTGATCCAGGTTCTACAAATGCTTTAGTTTTGTTATCAGACTTGCTGTCCTCCAAGGTCTGAAGTGCTCTGCATGCTTACAGTTACTGCAACACTTGCAAGGGTACTGGCAAAATGCATGTGCTGAGCAGGAGGTCTCGTCTCTGCCCCACTCTGTCTCTCTGTGTGTACAGCCTCCATAAATGGAAATATGGGTTGGAATGTTTTCTCTGCCCTCCAACCCCCCCCCCCTTTTTTTTTTTTTTTTTTTTTTTTTTTTTTTTTTGCAAAGCATGCTGAAGCAGTCTGCTCCTTGTCACATTTTAGGAGGAAAATTACATTGATACAGGACTAAATGCAAAGAGAGACTTTCCCCTTGTGAAAACTGCCTAATTGATGTCAAATCAAATAAGTTTAAAGAGCTGTGATGGCTATAAATAGGATCAGAGAGGGCAATACCAGTTCCTTCTACTTCACACAAGGGCTGTGCTTTGGTATTCTGGGCGTCTTTATAACCCAAACAAATCAAATCTTTTTGATTTTGATGCCTGACAATGGCTGATGATTAAAACTACTGCAGTGGAGCCTGGGAATGGATTATTATTATAAATAACTGTAATCTTGCCATTCTCTAATCTTTTCTGTGGGTCTGTAGTCTCAAGGAAAGAAAATCTGGGGACAATATAATATACTATAACATGAGAGGTCAAGTGAGACCAGGGAAAAAGTTTTTTCTAATAGATTCATTTTAAGGATACCAAGACTCTCTGTCTCTTTACCTCTGTGATTTAGATTTCAACCTAAAAGGTAACAGGACATGAGGGGTATTTTAAAAGCCAAAGCCTGTTTTCCCAGTTATGTTTCTCTGAATTATAACTGAATTATCGATCGCTCTTCATTAAAGAAGTACAGTTCTAGATTATGTCCACTCACTGCTGCACAGAGAGATGAGTTCACTCTCCACAGGTTCCTTATGGCACATGAGTTATTCCAAATTCTGCTCTGGGAATTAGACTGTGGCAAATCTTTTAAAGAACAACAAGGAAGCCAAAAACTAAGCAAAGCAGAGTTGTGAGCAATGATGACTGACGGAACAGATTAGAGGTGTTTTTTTTTTTTTTTTTTTAATCATGAGGATCATCAATTCACTTATGAGGGAAAGTTTTCCTTAGTTACATTTGGATCCAAAAGTTTTAGAGGGCCTCAAACTTCTTCTAATAAGGCTGTTAGAGAGGATAGGACACAAGACACTTATACCCCAAAAGCCTCAAGGCACATCACTGCCCCTTGGCTGGGCCAGCCAGACTTCCTGAGAGGCCAGATAGTGCACAGGGCACTGCCAACACAACTGTGAGGCTCCCAGCTGGTGACTGTCCTCTAAACACTCAAAGTCACTTCTATATTTCTGCAAAGAGCTGTCAGCATATGTTTTCAGAAAACACGAATGTTGTGAATATGGATATGATTTACCATGTGTTTATGAAGACATGGTCCAGGTAAGTTCCCTCTCTGTGGAAATGACCTGTGTTTCCCTTATCCTCCACCCTTGTTTGCTGCACAGTGTGAGCAAACTAACTCTCCAACTAACTCTGAAGATGCTCTGCCTTCAGTAAGTGGATATTTTTACTCAAGTAATCCTGAGGTTCACACAAATACCATTAAGAAAGGCTGCAGTTTTTCACCAGGAACAGTCACACTAGAAATCGGTCTCAGGGGGAAAAAGCCTACCTCTGAGCCATGTTTCTCTTCCTACCACAAACAGCAAGAGTTAGAAATCTTAACCCAAGCCCAGTTTCCATCATGGGCTGGAGTGAATGCAACATCAGTTGACACATTGGCAGCAAAATGTTTGGCACACATCCCTGCTTTCATCCTTTCCAAAGCCTGGGAAGGGACTATTTATCTCTTTGCTGATCTTTCATGTTAATAGCATGGTGAAAACATAGGAATATCTATACCTGAGAGTCAAGAGCTGTCAGAGTTTTGTCTCCAGCAGTAGCCATCAGCAGGTGCCTAGGGAACAATAAAAATGAGACAAGTGATTTTTCAATTTCCTTCAAATACTCTCCCTGCCAGACTCTTTCATATCAGGAGACTTCCTCAGCCTGGTTTCATCTGCCTACCATGCAGAAGAATTTTTCTGGAAAACAGGAAAATTTGCAAGAAGAAAAGTCTTTAAATGTTTTTAAGGCAGTGGACTAGATCCTTCACAGCTTAGGACAGTGGAGATGAGGATAACTAGTTGACAGCCGTGGAGGCAAAATGATTCTTCTTCTTTCCAAAATTTTGAATATTTTGCTTTAAAAGCACTCCAACATTCTTTGTTGTTTCACATTTATATATTTAATAAAAACATATAATGAACATAGAAGAATGTCACTAATGAAAACCTTGTAAAACTTTCCATTTATTCAGTAAAATCCTTGCTTAACTATGTTCCATAACTCTACTAGGAGTTACAGGCCAAGTCAAATCAAACCTTTTGGACAGCATCACCCAGATCTGCTCTGTGCCTCTCATTTTATGCCAACTCAATAGGAAAGTACCTGCTGTTGTGTATTTTCAGGAGAAGCAATCCAGGTCTTAAAGCTAACTTTAATTTTTTATTGTAGATTCTTTTTTCTTTAAGGAACAAAACTGAAAGAAAAGGTAAGCCACGTGTTCAGGGGTGTTCAGTATGAATTATAACCATTATTTGCAGCAGGGACTTTGCATACTGTAAGGCAGCAGCCAGGCTGTATATAATTTTTTACTCTCTGCAGGATGATAATTATTATTAAAGACTGAATGAATCTCAGTCTGATTGCTGACACACATTTACAATTTATCTCATGGCAAGCTCTGGATAGAAGACATTTTCAGAACAGACTGGGAGTTCAGCAAAAAAGATTAATGTTAAAAGACAACCCTTATAATTTAGTTAACAAAGGCTTAATCCTAAGATTAGCTTTTCAGCTTGATGAAATGTAAAATTCAACTGTTTTGTAGGTACGTGGAGGAGGGAAGGGTGGACAGTCACTGAAGAGTAGTACATTTAGACTAGAGAGAGCAGACAAGTTGAACCAGATGGTGAAACCTAATGAGAAAACAGTGCAGAAGAAAAATAAAGTTTCACCACTTCTTTTCACTGTTTAGTTTTGGTACTGAGAGAAATACAAGCTTGATTTCTTTATTACGCACCCGTAGCACGATCAGGAATGGATATGGCAGATCAGCTTTGATGCTGGAAACCATTTGTCTTGTAAGCACAAATAGTGACCAATTAAAGAAAACTGGGAAAGTGTGCCTTTTCTGCTCTTTACATTACAAGACAAAGTTGATCTGACCTATGAGCAAGAAATCTTATCCTGCAGTGGTGGCCAAAAGTAGAGGGATGGAAGGACTTTCAAATAATCATTAGTAACATGAACCTAGTAAAATGGCTCATAAAAGGACTTCTTTTTTCTCTCCAGAAGTCTATAGAATTGTCAATATGCCCAGTAAACTTGGCCTTGAGGAACTAATCATGAAGAATTTAAAGGACAACAGGCTAAACCATCCTCAATCTTTTAGCACAGTATTGACCTGGAAGGACATTCATTACAACTAAGTGTTCCTACTACCTTTGATTTCCAGACCTTTTCAGTCATCTTGGCCCATTCAGTCCTCGCCCCCTCTGTTGAGGCTACCCATGAGAAGAATCACTTAATGCCATCACTAGTGATGTTAATTTTTGTGATGCAGAAATATCTTCAGTAAAAAGACCCTGAAGACATCATATCCTTTTAATAAAATTTATTCAGCCCAAAGCAAGACAAGAGTTACCATTTTGCTGTGTCTTGGACATGAAATAGCAGGCTTTGAAACTCTGCAGAGTTGAGCTAACAAGCCTACCTGGCGATCTGGTGTAAAGGGGCAGTGATTTAAAGATAATTTTAAGCATTTACTCTGTTTTAAAGCAGTGAAGAATTTCCCTTCCCCAAAATTTAAAATTTAAAATGTGCCTCCTCTGAGCATAAGGGCAGTTCTTTTTGCTTTCTGAGATGGAACAAAGTATTTCCTTCATGAAAAAAATATGATTTTGATTTTAAGCAGTGGGAACATTTTCCCACTGCATATTTTTCATGCTGTGGAAACTAACCATCCACCAAATATTTCAAATGTGAACTCTCAAACAGATCTGCATAAAGACACTTTCCTCCTCATTTTATATTAATGCATAGCCCTGAAAGTTGTGATTGCAAACAATACTCTCCCAGCATCCCTTTCCCCCAGATATCATGGTATCATTCCCCAAATTCCCTATGCATAAAGGAAGTTTTCCATTCCACTTGTAGAACCTAAAAAGCTGAAGGATAAAATTAATGGGCTGGAAATGAAGAGAGTAAGCAAGGAACCATGTAATTTCATATTTAAACCTCAAAATGGGGAGATAAAAGACAGAACAGATTTAAGCCAAGCACATGGTTCATAATATGTACATGAAAAAGTACAATAGCACAGACTCCTTCATTTAGTGAAAAATTGTACAGGCTCCCTTGAGCTTTGGTGTACAACACTAATTTACACCTTCTAAGAATCTGACCTGAGAGATTAGTGGGGCTCATTCCTCTTTAAAAGAAAAAAAATACATAATTTCCCTTAATCCATTTAACATTCAAATACCTCATTAACCTAAATTAAATGCTTTTTTGTAGGTTTTTAATTTAGCACACTGACCCCCAAAATGGAAAGGCCACTCACAATTACAAACCCTATAGTGCAGCCTCCACACTCTCTGACTTGCAGTCATCCTTATCATCCCAAACATGTTTCTCATCTTGGCAAGCAAGAAACCTCTTTTAAATCTGCGTGTGTGTGCATAGCGGCAGATTTTCACCTATGGGATTTTCTATTAAAGTTCATTAATTTATGTGGCTTTGGCAAAATAGTAAAGGGGAGGAGAGGGATAGATGGCCACTATTTTATTTCCTGAGGGTTCATGGGCTGTATAGAAATTGTCCAAAGGGTGAAAAGCCAGCAGGAAAATCTGCACCCCAAGAACAGCTCAGGAAAGTGACCCCACATAACTGGCTGCTCAGGACTGCCCTGTGCTTGGAAGGCAAGGTTAGAGTTCAGGCAGGAGGCTGCCGCTGAAGGGGCAGGCTTAGTTTGCCTTGAAGGCTCAACAGAAATCTCTCAAAGGCAGTTCTAAACTCTCCTGTAAAACAAAACATCAGGGTGTTTCTCATTGTGGCAAAAGGGCTTTTTGAAGAGAGATGGGAGCAAATACTTTCAGAGTGGCCATGCCGTGTTTTGGTCATGTGGAGCATGCAAGGAAGCTTCAGGTTTAAACATAAGCTGGAGAAACAGTCCAGAAGCTCTTGAGCTACAAGGAGTTTTTTGATACAGCCTGTTGCTATGCCTTCACTGATGACGGTGCCCTGCATTATGCTGGAGAGAAAGCATTGCCTATTTCAAAGACAGTACAGTGATGTATTAATAAGGGTAGCTTAATTAACTGGAAGGTGTGTGCAGAGATAAGTTTTTAGGTGCCCAAATTATCTGTCTGGTCCGTTGCTCAACTCTCTGTGTGGCATATGCCTCTGACACACATTAGTCTGCTGGGCTCAGTGGGCAGCGGAGCCAGCTGAGCGATGGAAGGTGGCTGTGTGCCCTCACTCTGCAACTGGTGTACAGATAATTGTAATTAAGAGATTGTTTTTGTTGTGGAATGCAACAGTTTTTGGGGAAGCTGGTGGTGTGTGCTCCCTCTGAGGCAGAGTCCCACCAAGCTGTCCATCACAAGAAGTCTGCCCAGCTCAGTCTGGCTCTGGGACAGCCTCAGCATTGACCTACATTTTTGAATGACCTACAGCACTCAAATGATGAGAATTTCTGTCTGCTATCATAAACAAATAAACGGAAATATCAAGCACCTGCTTTCTGACTATAGTCTAAGTCTCATTTTAGGTACCTAAGCCAAAAACTGAGATTAGCTCCATGCTAAAGCAGGAAGAGCCAAAACATTTGGTTTAGCTCTCAAGTGGTTTCCACGCAGGTGTCTAGATGTGTATCAGTATTGTCAAGGCTGGAAACGTTGTTGGTTCTAGACCTGAGCCTGAACAAGGTTTTCCTCTGTATATTGACCTCATGGACCCAAACACACATTATCAACCACAGCCAGAGTTGGTTACTGCTGTTTTTTTAAAAGATGATTTGGTACTAGTGTCTATGGGGAGCCTTCTGCCCCCTTCCCTCTATTCTAATCCTCCCCACAGTGAAGAACATGTTCATTTCTTGCCTTTTCTTGGGAGAAATAAAACTGTCTCTTCTCTAGCTCCCTGGGAAACACCCTGCACACCTTTCTAGTTCAGCCTGGGCCATGTGCAGCAGTTACTACACTACATAGAAAAAAAAAATTATTATCGCAGAGAGAAAGTATCTCAGAAGAGAGTTTCTCTCTGTAATAATTAGGGTACTTGTGTCCCAAAGATTGCATGCCACAAGGCACCCAGACAAACTCCCTTCCTCCTTCTTTTCTACAGCAAAGAACAGGACTCACTCTCTTTTCACCAAGAAGATGTGAGCCCCAGTGCCAGGTAGTACAGCAGAAGATCAGATTATCTTGTTATTAACCTTTCAGACACCTCAGTTTTGTCTAAATGGAAGGATTAAACTGAACCTCATGATGCTTACCAGAAGGGCAGCCCATCAGAGCAGAAGTATTGTCCCTCACGGCACACATCCACACCTCTTTCGAACCCCTTCCCCATGGATCGGCACAAGAATACTGATGTATTGCCTCTTACCCAGGTCAGCCAAGTAATTCAGGACAGGGATAAATCCACTGAGCAAAAATAAGTTTATTATTTCTTAGTTTCATCTCTCCTTTTAAAATAAAACAGAATTCAATCACCAAAATCCCAGTGGATCCGCCAGCCTCCCAGTCACCTGCCTTAAAAGGGAATGAAACGAATTTAATTTCCATAGATTCCATTGCACACTGCATTGCCAGCTGTTTCCTAGCAGGGGCTGCTGTTGCTCAAAGGTCATAGTGCAAATCCCTTGATTAAAAAACAACAACAAGCACATTTTAAATGGGTAAAACCATACGATGCTGCCATAAAGCAGATTATGTGAAGTAGATACTGTTAAAACAGTTTAAATGCCTCTTTCAGGCATGAGTTTAGTTATCTCAAAGCATATTAGAGAGAGCAATAAAATTTAATGGCCAGCAGTAAAGTGTTTATGTGTGGCCCTGAACACAGAATTGCCCAAACGAAGAATGTGTTAACTTTGCCGCACGGGCCAGTCGTACCCAGCAAATGGAATTTGGGCCCCCATTGGAGCTGGAATTAGATCTGCTTGGGGAGAGCTCACCAGAGACTCCAGAGAGTCTGAAAATGGGGAGAAGAGGAAACCAGTGCCACTGCAGGGCTGTCAGTTCTGGCTTGCATCTCCCAGGGACTTGATTAGATTGGAAAACCTGTGTGTTGTGTGTGTTTGTGTGTGTTGAGACACAACCCCTGAGAGGATAGCATTGAATTTCAACCTAAAAGCTGCTGTTTTTCCAGCCTGCCATGAAGACTGGGGTTCTTTCATGCTGACTTACGCAGTCAGCAGGATGCTGGTTTTCCAAGGTAATTGCAAGGTCCCTTCCCTCTCTCCTTGACTCTGCAGTGCTGCATCATATGGCAGGCCAGATTTGTGCTGTGTCAGAGATGGTGCTGACGGTCATTTGGCATCAGCCACAAACTTCTGATGGACAAGCCCTGGCAGTGTAAACCTGTCAGTGCACATGGACACAAGTAGAGATGTGTCTCTATAAAAAAAGACAAGGCTTTCATCCTTAGCTAAACATTTTGTGGGCAACTTTTGGGATGGGTGTTTGCAACGATGAGAGAATGAGAAGCAGACTGTAGGAGTCCATGCCATCAGCCAAGGTCCAGTTTGGGATTCAGAAATCCAATCTCTCTTTGCTGATCTGTCAATGACTGTGATGTGTCATGCTGCAAAAATGACTTTACAAGCCACCCCTTCCCAATTGTCTTTTTATTTAGACTGTTTGATCTCTACTTTTACATGTATTTGTGTAGCAACTAAACATGGTGGTCTAGAGTGGAGTACCTAAGCATTTCTATCATAAACAACCTCAGTCTGTCAGTGTGAGAAAACATCTGGAGTGTGGTTGTCTGAAAGTTGTTACAAAAAGATACAGGAGGTGGATTGTACTATAAACCATTTCCTACAGTCATATTCCTTTAATAAATTCACCTTGTCTTCAAAGTGAGCAGGCATGTTTCTGACTTTTCAATGCTTCCATTTACCCTTTCTTAAACTTGCCAGTTTCCCAGAGATTTGCATCAGACAACTTCAGACTGCAGGGCAGCTGGTTACACCCGACTGGTGCCGCCTGTGTTGCTGCTTGGCCTTTTCAAAGTCTGAGAGCTCATTTCATATCAAGGGCGTTGTTCCCAGCTGGCGATAAAGCTCAGCAATGGCTTGTGGGGCAGTTAGTCAAGTGCCTTGTTCCAGGGTCTGGCTCCTGGACTCTGTTGTGCTGTTCCTGTGCTTTTGCTCTTCCCTCAGCTCCCTGGGAGCCCTGGCTCTGCAACAGGGAGAGAGAATCTCCCATGGGATAGTTCCTTCTGCTCATGCACAGAAAACAATGTCCTCCTTTGCCTGCAGCTCTCCAAAGCTGAGTAGGATACACATTTTGATAGAAAGTGGACAGAAAAAGGAGATCAAGAAAGGGTCAGTTTGGAGAGACCACCTATCCTCTGCTTATCCCAGCTGAACCCTAAAAGGGGGTGGAAAGGGGAGGAGAGTGGAGGGGAGACAAGGGAAGGAGAGGAGAAGAAGAGAGGAGCTGGAACATTGCCATAAGTAGCAGGCAGTGATGCATATTCAGGATGACTGGAGCAAACAAAGATGTATGCATGAGCACAGATTTTTCTTTTCCTTGCAACATGCATTACAATATTTCTAAAATAAGTAAAAAAATGGGTTTAGTCAGTTCTATTTGTTTTCAGCTGGGAGTTGTGGATGGGCATGAGATGAGTGGGAAGGGCATTTTAATTTGCAAACTGGCTGACTTTTTATGCTTTAACCTCCCTCATCTTTGCTTGTCTACCAGAACCATACTAGTCTCTCTTGCAGAATAAAGCATGGAAGGGGTTGTCTTATACATGCATATACTTTTTTGCCTTCAGGGTTTTTTTGCTATTTATTACTAGCCAATCTGCACAGCCCTGATGCCATTGGGAGACCTCCAACAGAGCCTGGTGAAGGGCTTCAGTGAGATCTGCTTTCACATTGGGCTGAACTGGCGCATTTACTCTTTATTGGAATATTGTTATTTTGTAAACAGGAACACAGGTACCTGAAGCACGTCACTGCTGTGTTTCAGGAGCATTCTGATATTATACCTTAACCTCAGAGCTCACAGGTGATGGAGAGCATTCAATCCACCTTCTCAAGGTTAATAAACCAGTCTGTGGCATCACTTCAGTTTGTGGAAGTGTTGTCATCCTTGCTTATCAATACATTGGACTGTTACTTGCTGATTATCTTCAGTTAATAGCTCAGCCTGTTTATAGTCAAACTTTATTTGACACATGCAGAATTTTACTCATGTACCCAGCAGTGGTAGTTGCTGATTATTACATGGCTGTTAGGTTTGACTGCTTACAAGACTGATCAACCAAGCCAACAAGTAATGAACTCTCCTTACACCTTGCTCTCCTCATTTGGATAAGCAATTGACTAAGCAAGAGGCTGTTTTTAATTTGTACTCATAACACACAGCTCAGCTGTTGCTCCTCATATGGTACAAGGGAACATCTCACCTTTTCCCCATCAGTTATGCACTGCTTCCCTCTGTATCATGCCATACCTAGCAACTGCAGCAAGAGTTATTTAATTCTTTTTTCCTCATGTTTCTGGAGCAGAAACTTATGTGCCTCTTGGCTTAGGTGGATGAACAGTCTCCTTGAAATCGCAAAATCCTTAGGCTCAGGAAGCAATGGGAATATAAAGATTTAAGCCCACTCATTTTAAAAATAGCCTACATGAGGTGAAGGTACTTTTTCTTCTGAATATTAGTAGTTGAGCCATAGACAGCTTCCAGCATTAAGGGTGCTGCTGTGTGAGTTTCAAGACTTCTTGAATTTTGCTCTTGTTGGTTTTCTGGTTGTTTTGTTTTTTGAATGACTCTTAAAAGAGACTATGCCTGAAATGAGGTCTATGTTTACTGGCTGTATAGGAAGTACAGGTTCCTGAAGCATTAGTTTAATCAGATATAGATGCCTCCCTATATATTCTAACCAGCCATATCATCAGCTAGTATAAATGAACTAAGGCTCAAAAATTTGTTTTTATAGATCTGGTCTAAAGAACTCTCTCCATGGTGAGATACATCTGTTCTCTTCCTCCTGCTAGACAACAGAAGACTACCTTTTTTCAATTTTTTAAAAATACGTATCTGTGTAGGAAAATTTATTAGAACTTATAAAATTACTACAAAGGAAAGGAGATGACATTCTTGCATGCAACAAAATTGCTTCAGCATTTGGAAAGTGGGAGGAAAAGGGAAATTAAGGAAATCGAAGAAAAAATAAAAAGAAAAGTGAAAAAGAAAACAAAAAAGAAATAAAAATCCATCCTTGTTATATAATGTACTCTGTGGGGATTTTTAAGGGGAGTATAATTATATGTTACTTATTGGTAATCCTTGCCTAAGAAGGTGTTTGGTATCTGCTCTGTTAAGTAGCAAAAGGAAGCTAGGGTACTTCTCTTTTCAATATTTAAATGTCTCATAAAGACCGTGCTAGCTGGATTATCACCGCACTAGAGCTGTCATTGTGTGCGTCTGACTAGCATTAGTAACAGAAGTGTGTGTATCTGTGTGTACCTCTATTTGTGTGCAACTTTGTCCCTCTTTCTCTTTGCTTGAGAGAGACATGGGACACTCCCACTGGGTCTGTGCACAAGAGCATTTCACAGCTAATGGGCAGACAGAAAAATTGGGATACTTCTTCTAACAATGAGAGCTGAAGACAAGCACAAGCTTTTACTGACTACCCCAGTGACTCACAGTCTATTAGAAACGTGCACACATCCCAGAAAACAGTAAAATGGACAATGTGATTATTTTAAAAATCAGTATAGAGGTTTTTCTCTGCTTGAGCCAGGCTCTGAATCACTAGAATTCAAATTTCTTTAAAATTGAAACTCCAAACCCTTACATTTTTAATCAATTAATGATTAATTTCTAACTTAACAAGACTCCAGAGAAAGAAGATATAAAGAAATGTAATTACTATATCATTCTTAATAGATTAGAAAAATAACCATAACCCCCTTCAAGATTAACAGTGGGAGAAAAAAAATTGTATTTATTTTGGGTATGAATACATTAACCCATATATTATTAAGGAAACAGAAACTATTTTCTTCCAGCTGTAATGTAATCAGATGAGTTCTTACGAGCCAATTTCAATTAGTTAACATCAGTCAGCACCAGTTACTGGTTGCTTATCTGAGGTGAGCTACAAAGGGAGTGGGAAACGATATTTAATTAGGCAGGTATCAAGCTTATTTTCTGAGTTGTGTACATGGTCCTGGAGGATCTGCTCTTCTCAGAAACAAGATACACTGAGGGAAAAGGAAAAGGGCATTTATTAGGGCTGAAGAGTAGAGCTAGATCTTGTCATTGTTTTACATCACACTCTGATTGCTATCATTATTGCTCTCTGGCGCATGAACCCATCACCCTCTGAAGTCACTCAGAATACTTGGGGTTCCTTTTCAAGTTATAGGAAGCACTATACTAAAGGCATGATGAGCAGCTTAAAAGTGAGAGTTTGCTACTATGGAAGAGAGTGGTCTTCCTTTTTCGTTATCCTCCTCCTCCTGATTCTTTCCCTTCCCCTGTGCCAATTCATGCAACTCCTGCTGAACTGTCTCAGCACTCGACGCAGGCAAAAAGCACTTTACTTTTTGCTGGTCATGGCTTTTCTGATCACCTTTTGAGCGGAACCAATTCACAAAAGGTCAGCTGAGCATCGAAGCCTGTGCAGATAAACTGCAAGACCATAGAGCAGTGCTGCTTTTTTTTGGTGTCACCAGGATTAATTCTGTTTTTATCACCTTACTTCACCTTCGAGAACAGATGGTAAGGCACTACTGGCAAATGTGGGAGAGCTGAAGGAATAGGTTTTGTGTGAGTGTAGCTGGAGTTGTTTCTGAAGGTGGCAGACTTCAGCGAGAAGAGCTGTCACACCTTAAGCTTTTGCCTGTTGGTTATGTGCTCTGTCTTGCTCTTGGGATAGCTGTGATCATTCTTGTCTATTGCCACACAGAATAAATATTGTATGGTGGCATTATGGATGATGAAATTATAATCATTATTGGATTAAGCTAGAAAGGAAGCTTGGCTAGATGTGAGGAAAATTGATTAAAATTAAGAAAGAAATGTTCTGTCACTCAGTAGTGCTAGAATAACCCTGGAGACTGAAACTTTTTTAATTCAGGTTGGCCAATATTGGGTGAAAACTACACTCCACACATTGGTACAGGCTGCTGTAAAAGTTTAAAGCTACATCAACGAGAAATTTGATTCCTGCAGTCTGATTTCCCTGATATCGTTAATGGATTAGATGGTGTTATGACAAGCAGGAAAGGTGGCAGGATTTCAGATGTAGATAGATGCCCACTAGGAATATGAAAGACTTAATCTAATCCTTCTACAGAGGACTTTACCCATGGCTAAGTAATGGCTTCTGAAACTAAATCAGTTCTTGAATGACCAAGTTCTTGCTTAAGCTCATGACTCCAGTGCAGCTGTCCTTATTTACAGAGTAGTTCCCAATTCTGTTCACAATTAATCTAGCCTCTCTGTTGATACCAGCACACTTACGCAGTGTTGTGAGTAAGAGCACAGTCAGGCCTCTAGAGAGAAAAATCTCTTTATTTCTTAGAGCCACGTATTCCCCAGTCGCTTGTAATTTCCAGCATCTTCTGCTTCTCCTGGCATGAAGGTACATTTCTCACTTTAAATTGACTTCATCCAATCATCTTTCTGGTTTTCTACCTCTAGTAGTATATTTTTTTCCCTAGAACACGCTCACTGCACCCATTATTGCAATGATTTAATGTCTCTTAAATTCCTTCGGCCTTCATCAGTGGGCTTTCAGTTCTTACACAGCAATATTTAACACAAGAGGAAGGGGTGGGAGAAAGGGAGAAAGGACACCCTACTTTGAAGTGTTCTCCAGGAAAATGACTTCTACATTGGAATCTATGAACTGGGCTCTTCTACTTTTCCAGCTTACATAGACAATTGTTAAATCTTTTTCCACACATGAAAAAAAAATCTTTAAAAATATTGTTTTAATTCCATTTTATAATCAAAAGTCCTATTTCTACGGGGTGGAATAGCAGAGCAAAATGATATGCCTTCAAGGAACTAATCAAAAGTGAAAATGGGACTGAAGGATGTATAGGATGGCACAGAATTCACCTCATCTTGAAGATGGCCAGAAGGTAATGAAAGTACTCTCTCTTTGTACCTTTCTTTTGGCATCTCTACGTTTATATTCTGCTTCCTTTAACAGTGGGACCTTTATGCAGAGGGGAATGACTATTTCCTTGCCACATATGTCTGTGGCTATTTGCACATTCCTCTGCAAAAGACATGATGTCCCTTGTGCTCTCACTACACAGCTATGCTGGGGCTGTGGGCTGGGTGACACACAGTGCAGAGGGAAATATGGGGCATCCTTGGAGGAACATGGGGTTTACAGGACCACAGGCCAAAGCTCTTGGTTCACAACCTACTGCATACTTCTTGTAAAAAGAGATGTCCTCTACCAGCTCTTCCAAAAATTTCCAATAATCACTCATCAAGACGCTGGTGCTGCATGATGTTCAAGGAGAAACAGCCTAGGAATGGTTTTCATCTTCGGTATTAGCAATATCTTGCAAGAAAGACTGTCTCCTGCTGAAGTATCGTGTGTCATAAAATCCACAAGTGGTTTTTAGAGGTATTGAAGTAGATACTGCAGTGCTAAGAATGATATTCAGAGAGACAGCTGGATGTGCTAAGTAAAGCTGAGCTCAGGAGATATAACAGGAATTCAGCAATGGGCAATGAAACCGTGTATTACCTGAGATTTATACTTTTCTGCAGCTCCTGTATTGCTGAGAAAAAAAAAAAAAAAAACCAAAAAAGTGCTGGGTAAGATATACTGGTGATATGATCGCACCTGGTAATTCTAAGGATGCTGCAGAGGCTGCTGCATCCAAAAAATTATAGAGATTCCTTTAGCAGCTCTAAGCACAGAACAAGATGTTATACTGTTGAAAATAGCTTCAGGAACTTCAATCAAACCTGCAGGCCTTGCAATTGGTGTTGGAAGCAGATTGAAAACTGGAGTGGGAATTCCCTCTGCCCAGGGGAAAAGAAAACTGCAGAGACAGGAGAGAGTTAAAACAAAATTCTCTTCTGTGCAGCAGATGAGGTGTTCAAAGCTCCAAGTAATGTATGTTCTAGCCATTTTTACCTGCTGGCGAGTTCAAATAATTGAAACTGATTGTTAATTGAAGGAAAATGTGAACTTCTTTTGGGAAGCTTTTTGGCTACCAAAGATTTGCTCTGTAGCCAAAAGCTGAAGCCATGATAAACCAGTTTCAGCCTGCATTAGTAGCCACAGCTCCATGCCTGCATCCCAGAGCCCAGCCTGGCCTTCTGCGGCAAGGGGTACAATGCATCATTGAGCTTCCAAATCTTGTTCAAGCAACCAATGTTGGAAATACAGAAATGGGAAATTTTGCTCTTCAGAAAGGACTGTCGACATGAAGATGTATTAAATGTATGCTTGAAATTGCCTACTGTCAAGGAGGATCTCATGGCCCAAGAACTCGTGGGAGCAAGAGCTACTTTCTTTTTTGACTGTTTCAGTAAGTGACTGCTGGGAAAATGCACATGAACTTACAAAACCAGCATCATAACAGAGGTCACTGGTAGCATAGGCTTTACCTGTTTGAAAGTAAGTATCTACAAGGTGGGTTCCTGGATCTGAGCTAATCACCTCGCGTGAGAGGAGAGGAACTGTGTGCAAATTACATCAATACAAAATAGACATTTACAAGAAGATAAATAGATTGTTTTCCAGATGTGTATTTATTTCTCCCCACTGACTGTGAAGTGGGTGTGATAACCAACACAGGTAGAGATGCTTACACTGTAAACAGCTGGAGTTAGGTGATGAGAACCACAGCCCAGGGTGTTATCCTGTGAGGCATCAGAGTTTACTTATTCCTAACACGTTACATCTCACCAGCATTGCTGTTAGCAGTGGAATGTATTCACATTGTTTTGCTTGAACTGGTCAGCTACATTCTCTAACCCACTTTCTTAAGGAATTTCTAGAGAGATCCCAGCATACGCATCGTCTATTTTATGTGGTGTGAATGCACTTCACGGGGAACTTTGATCCCTGTCACCATCCACAGCAACTCATTGTGGTGCTACAAGACAGCTGGGTCAGTCTCAATTACTTCACATCAGATACAGTTGCTTAATTGGAGTCCATGCTGTAGAAACTTTGTGAAATTGCAGCAAAAGTAGCCCAATTAAATACATTTTACCTCTGAAAATGGACGCAGTATATGAACTAGCCATCTCCTTTCTCAGCAAAACTTAACAATAGCTAAATGAAGCTAACATTTTCCAACTCAACAATTCTCTAATACACAGCACTTAAATAGGAAATAAAAAGAGGGTTTATTAACTGACCCAGAAATTATGACCAGTGCCCAAGAAATACCTTTTCCTAGCAAGAGGAGGAAATGTAAATTATTCAACCACAAAAAAAGAAGGGTAACTGAAAAGCTAGATACATTCAAAAGTCTGCTATAGTAGACTTTTTGCTTTTCACCAGAAGTGCCCAGTGACAAAAATCGTAATGCACTGATAACTAGACATGCTATTCTATATCTGAATATAGAATATAAATGTCTTCTCCTATCCATCAGGAACAGCCCAGAGCATCTGCACTGTTTTCAATGAATCCAGTCAGCAGCTTGGATACAGCATGACTGAACATTTCAGATTACACTGGGGCTGAATTTAAACTTTGCTACCAATGAAGATGAAGAACTATCACATTTTGGTGTTTTCTTGACTACCACAAGTGAAAGACCAATCACAACGTAGGGTTCACACTTGTAAATTAGATGCACAAAGAAGAGGAGGAACTGGATGGCAAAAAGTTCTAACATGCTGGGTTAAAAATGAATGAAATAAAGCAGATGGTCTGCAGTCTTACTTATAGCACGAAAAATCAAAAGGGTGGACATTGTTGCATTATCTAGAATATTAAATTAACATACATCTTATGTGGAACTGAAGCCAGATATCATAAAAAAACCCCATTTCTAACAATATTACTCGTACCCTGAAGAAATAGGAAGACTGTATATTAAATTGCTTATTGCAGCTGTCTCTGATCATCTCCCCAGAAACTAAAAATAATGTTGGAGAGTCCTAGATCACCTCAGCCAACATCAGGCCAGGGAATGCTCCTTAGCCTTGTTTAATTGGCTGGTACAGCCAAGTGCTGGGTTAGCAGGAGAGATTTCCCAGAGTCCACACCAGAGCTGTGACTCATGCCTTCTGGCTCATTTAATTTCTGTTGATAAAAGCTTCAGAATAAAGCACAGATGTGATGTTGTTTACTTGACTGAGGGGAAAGATGATTGCAGTATGATAAAGAACCCAAACAAAACAAATTTTTGATAAATGCAATATTTCCAGGACTGAAGCTTCAAGTAAGAGCTGAGATGTTTCAAAGAAAGAAAGAAAAAGCCCCACAACCCTCCCTGCAAAAAAACCCACCAAAAACCACCAAGCCCAACACTACAGCAGCCCTAGTCCTACTTAACTTCTCCCCAGACTACTCCCTGTATTCTTCCTCCAGGAAAAATGTAATGGGCCAATGCCACTCTAGAATCCTAGAAAAGTTTCATGTAAACTGCCACAGTGTTGAGTTACTTAAACCGTGACTGGCAGCAGGATGTGCTCTGAGCGAATTCCTCAGTAAACTGTTCCCACTTTGTCTTTCAAATAATTCACTTTAATTAGTCCAATCCTATTCAGCAAATTATTCACACATAAGCTTCCTCTGTGGAGCATATAGAAGTTAATGGCAGCCTCTAGATTTAAAAATTTATATTCCTATTTCTTGTCATCACAGACTGAGGTCCTTTCTAATCCTACTCTACCTTCAGGAGACTAAATCACAGGCAGGCAAAGCACAGCAATCCCAGAACTACCTGATATTTGTGGAGCTACCATGACTGCTGACAATAACCTGTGGTGAGGATGCTTGTTTCAATCTTCCACATTTCACTTCTGTTCGTGGGCTGGATTACAGAAAATTTCTTTGCTGTTACTGTCTGAAACCAGACAGAAATTATGAGAAACTGGAGATTAGCACCTCATGACAATGAACAGGGATCATAAAAATGGAGTTAAACACAAATATAGAAAGCTTCAGGGGCATGTTTACATTTATTTTGATGCTTCTGTCTTCTCATTTTAAAAGGCAGACATTAGCCTTGCTTTTCTAAATAAACTGTCTTCATATTTCTGGGCAGGCATGTTGCATATGCATGCTCAGGATTGTAGTAAAAAGAAAAATTCTTACATAAATCATTACGTTGATGGAGAATTCAGTGTTTGGAAACTGTGTATTGTGTAAGGGGAAAGCTTCACAAACTGAAGGAGGAAAATAATAATAATAGTAATAATAATAATGATAATAGCTTCAATAGATTCAACCAATTACACCATTCCCTTCATTGGAAGCAGAATTAGTCATCAGCTAATGAGAGCTGACTCCTGTCTCTACCACTGCCCTGTGACCTATTCAGTGAATGTATTCATGCTGCCTGCTGAATACGACAGCTTTCTCAGGAAGGTTTTTTGGGAAAGGAAAAAATTGGAAAAGGATATGCAAGCTGTGGTTATAATAAAGACATCTATACACTGGTGCTTCCTACCTGGTTGTGAAGCCCTTATGTTCTTTCTGTAAGGACGCTACATTTTCCTGACTAACTTGATATCTTCGGTTGGATTAGGGTTCTACCATATCAGCTCATGGAAGAGACTTTTCATTTAAATTCCTCATTTTAAGTGACAAAACACACAATAAACTGTCAGAGAAAACAGGAAGAAAGAGATAAAAATTGTTCAACATCATAGAAAACTGATCCCAAATTTGTGTTTTACTCGTTGAGACATAGCAGCTGCTAAAAACATGCATTAGCCCACCACACAAAAACCCCTCAATCTGTCCAAAAGACAAAATTTGTTCTTTCTCCTCCTGTACCTGCATTTTTCCTCTTCTGTCCCGATTTCTTCTGATAGTTTAATGGCATATTTTACCTCATACTGATTCTCAGCTCTCTATTTCATCTCTCTCTGGCCTAGTAATAACATTGCAAAGCTCACATTTCAGTTTCACCCTGTGGAGAAGCAATGCTGATTTGCTTTCCTTCCAGATGTGAAGCAACCCGTTTATGTTTAATATTCGCTCTTCAGTCGCACACAGGCCTGCATTTAACTACATTTTTATGCATTATAAATGCACATACATTTGAAAGAATAAAATTCCCTCTACCCAACATCACTCTAAATGGAGCCGAGGTGAGCTCTTGTTTCCCTGAGGCAGCCTGACATTTGAAGATCATTTTTAACCATTTTGGTTTTGAACTGTAGTTTTTCCCTTCTTAGCTCCTTGTGTTGGTGAGTCTCCAGGCACTTCCCAAATAGACATTGAGTAACCCTCCAGACAGTGTGCTAAGGAATATAAATGTAACTTATCAGAGGAGGGAAGTGGCTGAAAAAGAGAACAAATTTAAGAAAGGCCTCGCAGGGATTTGCTGTTGGCTCCCATGGATACCTGATGACCAGGTCTCTGACCTACGCTGTGTTGTGCATGCTTCTCATAAGCAACTGGCTCCAAGTCAAAGCCCCAAAATACACTTTCCTTTTTGGACTTGGATAATAACTGATCAATCTACTACACACATGCACACCTCTCCCTGCACCTGATCTCCTGGAACACTGTCAAGGCAGGTTGTAGATTCTCTGTAAACACCCTGATGTTAATAATAAGTGTGTTAATTTTGCTGTAAGGGTGACTGAATCACCCAAACTGACCAGAGGGTGGTAGCAAGCCCAGAGGTATTTCACAGACTCACTGAAGGGCTCACAATCCATTCACAAGGCTGTGGAAGAGGCACCCATAACCCTGTAGTCCCCTGCCACCTTGACTTCGTTCCCAACCAAGTGAAACTTTCAGTCAAGAGAAAATCTCATGTCTAACACAAACTTCCACCAGCCTGTGATAAATTCATAGCTTAGCCTGGATGCCGGCGTCAAGTGCCTAGCCTCTAAGGCTTTGCATTCCCAGAAGAGCAGGAGATACTGGGTTTGTGTTTTGGACAAGACACACCCCTTGTCATGAGTCCAAGTCTTCTGCAGTCCCTGCAACCCCACCGTCTGTGGCACTTCTTTTCTCCTCTGGTGGCAGAGACAGAGGTCATTGATCAATTCATGCTGCTACAAAACTCTTACTGAAAAAGGTGGCAAATTTTTCTACAGCAAGGCATATTTCATTAGCCTTCTTAATCTGGGTATTTGTGCACAACTTGTTTCTGAATGGACTTCACAAGCCTCATTCATGGTGAATAGAGACTGTGATGATTTGCTTTTGAAAAAACCCCACACAGAATCTTCTGTCTCTAGCACCAGCTGGAAATGAATTTATGGAGTGACTCCTACTTGTCATATGATGTGAAATGCAGTGTGTTAGGGATTGATCCTTTTAGATCTCCAAACTTAAGGAAAACATTTGTTTAATCAGAAATCAGAGCAGACCCACTACAGAGCATCAGATGAGGTGGCACTGACTATTCTTTCAGTTTCTTTAGACATTTTTTACTCTGATTTTTGAAAACATGTAGAGAGAAACTGCTGACAATACATACCACATAATCTAGCGAGCAAAGGCTGATTAGAAATTATTGACGTGGATTTCAACACATAAGGCATGACCCATCTTGCCACAGTGAAAGGAATCACTGAACAGGGTGACTAAGGATATGGTAGATTTATCAGCATATGAAGCCTTGAAATTAATTTGTTTTCAGCCATAGCAGTTTATACAATTTACCACATAGTCACATCAAGACTTCTCCCCAGCATAAGGCAATAGGAGAGATTGCACAGCCAAGGATAAGATCCGTTTTGGCAGTATGCTTACATCAGCTAAGAGCTCCCTGAACCCTGAGGAAGCACAGAATACTTTGTAGTATAAATAAGATTATTACTCTTGAGAAGCTTATTCATTGTGTTTGGAATTAATCTCATAGAATTCTGGATGACTACAAGACAGTCACCCTAGGCTTCCATGGTAATTACTGAAGGAAAATTAGGGCACAACTCATATGGCTTGGATGAATCACATCTTAGAAGTGTCTGTTTCTCTCCATTGACTGTCAACAATGTTGAGGGTGACTTAGAGATGTCTGCTTTATGAATCTCACCCTTTATGTCTCTCATGAACTGGTAGCAGAGACAGTGAGGTGACACTAAAGAAATTCCATGCCTATTGATGCTTTCTAGGATCCCTGATGTCATCACTATGCAGTTCCTGCAAGGTACATAGGAAGGTCATTTTCCTTAAAACTTCTACCAAACTCTGTTGTATCTATGCCATCAAGGAAGTGAGACAAAGCACTATCTTCTGCTGATCTCAGTTTGGTCATGACTTCCAGCTAGATGGAACAGTTCAATGCTTTGGGGTAGAAACACAGAAGGAGTCTTTTATAAGCACGGCTGGATCATGTCCACTTTGCTCCTGGGCAGCTGTTTCAGTCTGGAGTAAAGCTCCATGGTCTTAATTCAGTGGTTGAAAGCAAGCTCTCTTGTGGGAAGGAAATCTGAATTGGATCCCAGCAGCACAGTCTGTCCTGATTTCTCAAGGGGTTTCTCTTCGATAGGGACTGTATTCATATTAAGGATATCAAGGACAACAGTATCTAGCCAGAGTCTATAGAAAATTGTATTTCATAGAAAACAGACCCCAGACATCTTTGATGACCTTTGAAGAGAAAAGCAACATCTTTCCTAAACACATGGAAGAGATGTGAGGAGGAAAAAAAAAAAAAAAGTAAATGGCATTTATTTCATTTTTAATCTTTCTAAATGAAATTTCAGCGTGGTGTGAAAGATAGCAGCGTGAGCAGAGATTGTTACTTCAATAGGATTATTTTCAGATGCTGACTGTGTTTGTATGCAGTGTGGATACATTTCCTTGTTTGATAAGTTACAAAGACTGCTAAATGCATTTCACTTTAGATATCAGATTTGCAGCAATCTCTACTTTTCTCACATCTGAAAGATTGTATCTGTGGACATCTCACCCACAGGGCTGAGGCCCGGATTGTAGGTTCTAAAGGCAGTTTGTTAAAAGTTTGTCACGCAGTGTTGATTTACTAATAGCAGTTGGGTGGGTGTAAGTACCTGTCTTGAGGAACCGTTCTGGATGGAACCAGAAACTGTGGCTATATCTCTACTTGTGACTAAATTTCCCTGAAGTCACTCAAATCCAGTGTTTGGATGCAGACACAGGCTTTTGAGTTCGACTGGAGAAAAGCTGTATCAGCATCCTGAGCCTTCTTACTTCTTATTATAACTCCAAATGCACCTCCCATATAGGACAAAGCCCCTGCTTGGTGGCTGTAGCGATCCTTCAACATGAACCTCACAATGCTTTGCAGTGATATTATGGGGGCAAGTACCAGCAAGAAAAGTGAGATGGACTTTTGATGGACTTTTCCCTCAATGCCATCTGTCACAAGAGTCTGTTAAGAGTTGTGGGGAACTCAGCTTGTGGATGTAAATACATTGTGTAAATATATGGTGGGTACTTCTAGAGTGCTCTCAGGCTCTTTCACAGGTGCCTTAGCTTTGAAATTCATTCTTGTGCCGGATTTCATTTGCCTCAGCTGGCAAGCTGCCAATTAATTCTTTGTAGCCTGTATTTAAGCAAAAATGATTTACAGTTAAGATGTCTCAGCTAATCATAGCGTAATTAATAGCCTGTAATGCTTTTATGTCCTGGAGAAGGAAGCATTTATTATGTAGGAGTTTTAGCTGCACTGCAATGATGGTCTGTAGGACATCACTTTTTTTTCAGAGGTATTGCCTTATTGTTTTGGAAACTAAGAATTCCAAAGACCTTGAATGTAAATTTGACATTTTGATATATTGTTCATTACTGCAGCATTTTCAGCTCTTAGATAGGATAAGTAAACACAAATCAGATGAATTTCATTTGCCGACACACTGTGAAATTTCTCACTAAGAGTGCAGCAGACAACATCAAAGATTATAATGCAGAGTTTTTATATGTATACCAAAACATGGGATAAAAATAAACTCACTGGCCTGGGAATCAAGACATCTGTCTTTTCCTATCTAGTTAATGCACTGTCCTTATAACCAGGAGGGGCCCCATGTACCCCAGTGCCAGGAGCTTTTTTGAGACCAAGAGCAGAAGTAGTTTGGAAAAAGCAAGGAAAGGTGCCTTTAGACAGCCACAAATCCTCTATAAGAGTCAAACTGGAACTTCAGATGGCCTGTGGGAGCAGCTTTCCCAGACAGATTCCAGTGTAGGCAAACTACTCACAGGAGCTGCACAGCTGCCAGACTCTTCTTTGGTAGAGCAATCATTCCTCTGCTGAAACCTTCAAAAGCTTTATGTTGAAAGCAATGCAGATTATGTCTCTTTTAATCATTCACTATCCTGATGTCAAAACCAGTAAGACCACCTGCAGCGCCCCTGTTATATCTCCTAGACAGCAGGGTTTGGAGAGGCTCTAGTGGAAGGCTCTCTAAGCTCTTGCTGGCACCGCTAATCTGAGATTAGAAACATATCTTGGGGAACTTCATTGTACCTGCTCTGTGGTGTCCCAAGAAGCCTGGCCAGGCTCAGGGCTGGATGTGCCAGCAGAGGACAATTCTAGCCAGTGCTGTAGGTTCAGGCCAGGAACGTGATTCCTGGCAGGCACTGCTTGAGAACTAAGCTCTGGGCCTTTTTAGATATCTTGGTTTGGAGAGGGAAGCTTAATTGTCAGGAATGCCTTTTCCTGCAGTATGATGGTTAGCCTTTGGATTAGGTAGTTGCAACCTCCTTGCTGGTTCTACTAGAAAGCTTTCAGCTGAGTTCTTGCTGCCTCATTAAAAAATGGCAAAATGATTAAGGATTTCAATTTCAATTTTTTCTTGGTAGAGCTGATTAACTAAAAATGTGCAAATAGGTTTTACATTTGTGTCTTAAGAGAAAAATAATTACTTGGGTAATTTTTATGTTGATTTCAAATAAAGTATTCTGAGTGACAACTATTAAGAGATATTGATGTATGTATTATTTTAAAAACACAGAAGGAAAAAAAAGTCAAAGCAGAAGAGAAACTGACTATCGAGTATGCACAATTCTCTTTAAGTTCTCATACCCAGCCAGTTGCAGAAATTCAAACAGTTTTTCCATCACAAGTCCCTTGAAGACTCATGTGGAATCCGACAAACATGTTTCACATCAAAGCTTGCAAAGTGGGTAAGTAATGTAGAACAGTCATCTACATTTGCAGTCTTCTGTCTTTGCATAAAAGTAGAGGTCCTTTCTTTCAGATTCCAAAGTGAACAACCACTTTTTCATTTGTCCTATCTGGAGAGTGCCCAGTAGAGTAGTACTCTGAAAAATCATTCAATATTATTCAAAATATCATTAGGGATAAGTGAATTTCAGTCCATAGGTCTCTTGGAAGCTGGGTTTGCCATCTGGACTGTGAATGATTTTATTAGGAGGTACACAGGCTCAGATGAGTCACACAGGGCCTTGTAGCTCTATTTGGGTCAAATTTAGTCATTACAACAGTGTGAGAGAGAGAAATATCACATCCCTGAGTCTTTGATTCTCTCTGGCCTGATGTGGAAGGGAAAATATAATTTGTGCTGCTCAAAGAAATCAGAAAGAAAGGATTTTTTCTCCAAGAGTTTTTTAAGGGATTTTCTTTCTACATAAGTAGATGTTCCCAGAAGTCTCACTACTACTTACAAACAAACAACTCCCCCCACTCCAAGCTCTCCCCCCAAAATAAAACAAAAAAACCACCAACCAAACAAATAAAGAAACAAACAAAAACCCCCTGTTCTACTGATGACATTTCAATTAATCTGTCCTTACTTCATTCAGGCGAGTCATTGGGACATTGACACATTCCCTGCACAGTGGTGGGGGCTGACCTTCAGGTAGCCAGAAAAGGGATGCACAGCCAAGGCACAGGGTGTCAGTTTGTCTCTCTATCAGTCACAAATTGTTTCTTGTTCCCTTTGTTGAACTGACCACACAGGCTTAGGATTCTGATCCTGAGTTCACAGACTTGGCTCAGGATTAAACTCTTCTCTGAATATTTGGTCCTTGGAGAGGTGATGGTAATGAAGAAAAGCTCACAGATGGCAAAGTTAATCACATTATCATCTTGTCTGGAAGTAACCTCTGGAATTTGTGTATTTTAACCACACCATACCTATGGAACAATTAATTTCAGGTGGACCTTTGATTAAAAATAACAGTCAGGAATATTGACAAATGCAAAGGGAATATGTTACATTTTTACAGCATAGATCCCAGAATTACAGGTTGTTTCATGAATCCAGCAGGAAAAATTTAATTAAGATCAATTTAATTAATTGCTACAGATCCAAATTAGTATTCTGTTAGTGCCAGGACTTTTGGTTTCTCCTTTCTCATTTTTTCCAAACTGCAGAGCTTTCTCTTAAATGCTCAATCTATTCCTGGGCATTACTGTTAAATTTAAACACTTAAACCAGATTAAAAAATAAAAAAATAAGAATATTTAAGTAACAACTGCCAAAGAATATTAACCTTTTTCTTTTCTTAATTACTCTGGATCATTTTCCCCCTCTCTTTCATTACATTATTTTTGCCTTGTGCACCATTTGTCATGGTTCTTGAGCTCCAAACTCTGACAACAGCAGGTGGGATACAGCCCTTTCATTTCTTTAGGGCATCAAGTGCAAGTAGGCATCCAACCCACTCTCTGAACCTGGCAGACTTGTGTCTGCTGAGAACCATTTCCTGACAAAATGTCTTATCTACTCATCAAAAAAAGCATCTTTTATAACTGGAATAAAAATGAATTGTGCTGATCCTTTCCCACTTTCTGTGGAGAATCATGAACAGATCCTCACTCACTCAGTTCACAGTGGGCTTATCTCTTTAGGGCTGGAGCATGGGAGAAGACCTTTAATTTTGTGGTAGGTCTCCCAGTCTAGGTTGAAAAAACCAATGGATTTCAAAGACTAAGACAGATATTTCTGTATGTTAATGGTCTTCAGCTACTATCCGTACCTCTACGCCATGAATGGACATGTGTCTGTCACTTTAGTTCACAATCCAGTGTGGTGCACAAATCATCTTTGCCTGCTGTTCAGGCCAACACAGGAAAGAGGGCTGGGATGTTGAAAGGGAGCAGGGAAATGCACGGCAGCATCCTAATGTCCTGTACACCTCCTCTGGAAATCAAAAGCCCTTTTGTCCCCAGTTTCAGATCTGAGGAAGATCTTGTGTGAATTAATGCAACTCTGGTACCCACAACAGGATATTACTGCTTAATCAACAGTGACTACTCTGAAAGTCCTCAGCTAGGAGATATCTAATTTTCCATCAGTAAATCCTTGCCTCTGCCAGTTTGCTTATTGATATTGTCTGGCTGTAACCTGGGCTAATCTCACATGTAAGGTCTGAACCTAATAGTCACTTGAAGCACTGCATGTAACAGCAAAAGTAATCAGAGGGACTCAAGTGTGTTCCTCTTGTTGCAGAATAGCTTAGCACGGGCACTCGTGTTAAAAATAGGAGACTTGGGTTCAGTTCAGGAAAGTATCTTCAGAAAGTCTGCGTCTGTATACAGTTTTCATTTCAGTTTTGTTAAGGAAAAAGCTTGGGAAGGAAAAAAAGACAAAAATTTCTAAGGATTCACCAGAGAGATAGGAATAGAATCACCAGCTCCCAGCATTTAAAGCAGCAGTGGCAGAGAGAGCAGCTGTACAAGCCAGGTTTATGACTGCAGTCAGTCCATTCTCTTTGGGGTTTCAGTCCAAGTGCTACCTCCATGCTTCAAAACTAAAGGAATCTCAGTTTCCAGCTTTTCTTGAGGAGGAAAGTATGAAAACAGTGTTAGGATTTGCTCTTTAAGCTCACATAACAACAGCAAAGAAATTATATATACTACTTTAAAAATAGCATGTGTTTCTTACCGCTACTGCCTCAATATTTCCAGTCCCATAAGAACTGAGGTTTCATAAGCAGCTAGAGAGGAGTCAACAGTCAGCTCTTCATGCCAAGATTTTGTCCCTTTTTCAGGGCAAAGTGATGTCTTAGTGCAGATCAGTGAAATTCTTCAGCTGGGGCCATGATGTAGGGTTTAGACAGAAGGTTATTCTCCGTTTCGTAACCTTTAGGGTTTGGGGGCCAGGCAATAGCACTTGGGTAGTCCTGACACTGAGTTTTCCATTTGGCAATGCCTTGTGCATGGCTGTATGGCCAGGTCTGTTCAAAGGGTTATGTTCTCCAGTGTGACAAGGGAATCTCTTTCTCAGGTTCAGAAAGAACATCATGGAGCAGAAACAGATGCAGAAACTCTCCCTGCTCCTTCCTCCTCCATCTTCTAGAACAGACTCTTAACTCTCCCTCCTTTCTCATCCAGGGAACCCTGCTCAACTTTCTGCTCCCAGAAACCAGGTCAAGGAGTGGCAGCCCCTTTCCACAAGACCATCATATCCCTGCCTTGTATTTAATGCCATTGTTTCAAGGCAAAGCAGGCAAACCAAAAGAAACTTTTGCACAAGAGACACATCTGCCCAGGGAAGACGCAGACATGGTTGTTTACCTTTCATACCTAAAGCAAAGAATATAGATAGTCTGTGTTTGGGGGATCACATCTGGTGCACAGAGCAGCATCACAAAGAGAGAAAAGATACAACACATCTCCATCTGTTACCAAATGACCTCTAAATATATATGTCTTATACAGATAATATATACTATGTAGTATGTAATATATAGTATAGAATACATACTATACTGTATACAGTATATAATATATAATATATAAACATGTTTAATGGATTCTATTGAACTGCACCTTGGAAACCCATTTCTCAGCACTTGAACAGCTTGGATCTGGCCTAGGCCCAGGATTCCTTCACATTGCAAAAATGAGAGTTTCTTTAGTCCTTCAGAAAATGACTCTACTAAATGACCACACCACAAAACCTCCTGACAGGGTACCACACTCACCACAAGACAAAGATGCAGATTACTGAAAAATGTTGCCAAAGAAGTTTCACCCACCCCCTCCACTGAGCAGGTGAGGGGCGCTGGAACCGCAAGGGGGTTTTCTGGCTACCAGACTATGTGACTGAAATCCTTTGGACATGTCCCCTGGTGTTCCCCACTGCGTTCCTGATATTCAGAGGGAAAAGTGTTCTTTTAATCAGCACGCAGAGCAGGTGTGCTGTGGTTGAAAGATGATTGCTTGCAGCCCACACCCCACGCTCCCCCCTCACCAAATCCCCAGTATCAACAATGTTAAAATAATACAAACATCATTAGTGACAAAGACAGATTTATTGCCTCCAGCCAGACTATGCTTGTTAAAGGAGTTCTGTACAGCTCCATAACTGGATATGAATTCTAATAAAGTTTGTTTAAAAATGTGGTGGTATTCCAAAAGCAAATGTGCAAAACAGGCAATTCTGATTTTAACAACTCTACTCCCTGTAACTCCTCAGAGACTTGTGAGTTTGATGATAAAGGCCTTTTTTTTTTTTTCATTTTTTTTAAGCACCTCTTACTAGGAAAGCAGCAAGTTGGGTACTTTCCTCATTCCAACTCCCAAACATTGTGGTTCTACTTAGAGGAAGTAATTATTTATTTACATCTGCATATACTATGAAGTTGCCCAGATATTCCTGCATGCAGAAACCCACGGAGAAAATGTATTCATGGTAATGAGGCTTAACCATGCTCTAATCCCAGAGGGGGAAGGTTGCCTGACTTCCTTCACCAGAAGGTCATGTTCACTCTGAGATGATGCTGTTGGAGCTCTTGTCAGTCCTAGATTCTATTGAAAAGAAACAGAGTGAATCTGTACTGATAGATATCCTGGGAACTCTTCCCAGGTACCTCTGGAAAAGTGTGGCCATTTAGTTTGGATTAGCCCACTGATGCAGAAGGAATAAATGTAAATGACATTTATGGAAGAAGAATTGAAAAAAGACAAGGACACACCACCACCAAGCTCAAAGAATTTTCTTTGAGGACTCCATGCTCCCTTTGAGACAGACCCTCAGTTTTTATCCCAGGCATGGATTTTATAGGACAGAAACCACCACCTGGAGCTGAAAGTTAAAGTCTGTGTGGGGAATTCTTCATTAGAGGTAATGGGACAAAAAAGATGTTGACATAACATTTAGCGATGAACATCCAAGTGAATACTTCACCGTGCTACCTCTGATGTTGCTTCATAGGAGCTGTAGTTTGGAAGGCTAAACCCATGGCTGAGCAAGAGCTCCTACACTTCAATGCCATCTGCACTGTGCCCATATTGCAGGACAGTCCTCCCAGTCAGAGCTTTTGCTCTTCAAGTGTGATGGGGGGAGCAAAGCACAGGACAGAATGGATCAACAGGTTAGCCAAGTAAACTTGTTCACTTGAAAAGCTTCTGAGGGAACAGAAAAATAAAATGGGTCTGAAGAGTAGTCCATATGGGACTACAGGCACAGCCTTTTAGTTTGCACTGCATCAAGCTTCGTAAATAACATAGTAAATGCATAGAAATATAGCAAATAAGAAACCACAACTTACTTTATACTGTTTTGGAGAGTGTACTTTAAAGAGAGAAAGACATACCACTGCTGGTTTGATTTTGTGTTTCCAGAGATGCTACAGAAGCAATACAGTGGCAAATAAAGCAATTACTAAAAACCTGATGGTTTTAACTGCTATTTGTGCATAATCACTCATAAATAAATGAAGGGAAAGTAAATGTTAGGAGAATAATTTGCTGCTAATCAAGAGTAATAAAGTGAGCAGCCTCATTTCCTTTCCAGACTTCTCTTACTTAAATCTCTCTGACGTTTGACAGCAGAAGGAAGCAAAAGGCAAAGTAATGCTATGATGGGAGGTGTGTGTGGGGTAAGAAATTCTGGGATCTCAATATTCAGGTCTTGCTCTTTTACTTTCCCTTGCTTTTACCAGCTCTACTACAGCTCATCTGTTTGTGTGTGCATTTTTACAGACTGGGATGCGAAGTAACGTGATGCTGAAATCTTGGGCACTTCACCACCCTTCCAGAAACTGGGCCTTTCTCCAAAAGCTCAAAAATATTTTGGAGGCAGACGCAGAGAGTCTCACTGAGTTGTGACAAAGTTCAGTTCACCGCTGCTCCCTGCCTCTAACCACCTAAATTGCAGACTGTCACTTAACAGTGGGACCATAATCTATTTATGGAACTGTTGAATTGGAAAATGAAATCAACCTCTTTTTCATAACATGCTAAGCCAGCGAGGGTTTTTTTCCTTAGGAGCCCGTATTTGGGATCTGTGTAGGAAATTCTATTCCAACGTTATAATGCTGGTACAGTATCTGACATAACTAAACAGAAGTGACCATTTGGCTCAATCATATTGAGTCCCTGTAATGATATTGTCTGTGTACAACAGTGATAAAGGCACATGATGCGGTGTAACCACAGGCAAAACACTTATGAACGGGTGTTTGTTATTCAGTTCTACACAGTGCACCTAATCATTTTTGAATGGAAAAGAAAATTCAATTCACTCCAATCATAATACATTGTTGCTGGTAAAACTGAATATAGCTTCAATAATGAAAAGAGAGCTGCCAATAAATTTATGCTAGATGTGAGCAAGGGTGGGAGAAAGTTCCACAGTTGTTACACGGTATTTTAAATAAGCAAAGTTTGATTTTGATAATGACTCTGCTCTCAAAGCATGTAGTTCTTTTAATTGATCTTTTTACTAACCCATTCAGGAAGAATGATACTGATAATAAAATAGAAATCACGAACATTAACTGTTTCATGACAGTCCTACAGCACCACTTTTGAACTCCCTCCTCACTGTTTTTCTGTACCATCCCTACACCTCTGCACTCATGCTGTTTCCAGCCAGGGCTGGGCTGGGCTCACTCCAACTCACACATTTACAACTATGTAAGTGGAGATCTGCACTGCAGCACTAGTGACTAATTTGGGTCACAAAATCGCAACCAGTTCTGTGCAGAAGAGCTGATATACTGGATAACTCCAGCTCCATCTAACTGTGTGGCATGCCAAAGGGAAGAGAGAGTAAGTTCTGGTATCCAAATTCCTGCCTTTCAGCACCATCTGCTCTTTTTGCCACTTGTTCCAGACTATCCAAAGTATTTATCCTCATAGTCCTGTTCCTGAGCTTTCCCATGGCTCTGTAGTTCACCTATTCTTCTTACCTGTCTACTCTTTCATCTACATTTTTGCTGCCTTTGTTATGTCTCAGGAACTTCCAAAGTCCTTGTCGTATGTCAGGGCTTGGTCCAAGGCCAGATGCAATTGTGCTGCTGACAGGTTAAAGAAGGGAAAGGAGGGGCTGTGCTGCAACATGACAACTTCATCCTTGCTCCATCCCACAGACCACAGCAAGGACAGTGAGCAGGATGAATGGTGAGGTGATTTTCCTCTGAGATTCCTGTGTAAATCCATTTTATGTTATCTCTTCTTTCAGACTTTGGAATGGGCAGAAAATGAAGCAGAGGGTAGAAGATCCAGTATGTTTGCTGAGGAAATGTATCTCTCAAGAAATTCAACATTTTTCTGACACTTTATAATAGATTAAAAGAAAAAGAAAGAAAAAAACACACCCAGAAATGAGGACCCAGGATCCTGATTTTACAGCTGAGACATGACCGTTGCAGGCTGATTGCTCTTAGTGCAAAGTGTTGGGAGGGCAGCAGGGCTGGGATTGCACAACATAATCAGCAATAGGTTTTAAGAGAAAAGGATGTGAGAGACTGGGAAACTTTTATCAAAGTGTGATTTTGGCAATGCTTCTTTGTGCTTTCAGTGGAGCAGCATAGGCTGAGTGATCAGGTGATTAGCACCACAGTGACATTTTGCTCATTGTGTCAGTGAGTATCCATAAATCCTGAGCAGAATCCAGTTTGAAAAAAAAGGTATTATTATTTTACTCACTCTGACACAGAATAAAGACAGTGAATTAAGTACGCCACCTTAAAAATTCTGTCTTTCCACTACAAGACCGTCTTGTTTCATTCTTAGCCTTCCAGAGTTCTCCCCTTGTGAAGATGAACAACAAAATTAGGTTGTGGGAAGGATTGTGAGGAGGAGAGGTGGATCTAGTAAATCTGGAAACATTTCAAGCCTAGTGGCTCCACTGGATATGGGACATTCCAGTAGCCAGAGGCTTCCATAAATTTTTACTGTTAAGTTACCAAGGTTATGAATGCTGGAGAAGCTTCCCAAAATGATCACAGATATTGAACTGTCTCTAAACAAGATTTTAGGCACTAAAGAATTCTGTGGTAAGTCTTCCTACGTACTTCCTTAATGCTAACACCTTCCCTTCTCAATACACTTCCTACTGATCATCAACTTTTTGAATCATACAAGTTTTATTTTGAATTATTCTTACCAAATAATGTCCTACCACGAGAGAAACATCAGCATGTTTTATTTTGGTTTGTTTTGTGACTGGTTTGGCTTTTTTTCCCCTTTGTTCTTTAATTTTCCTTCAAAAAAGGTTTTCCATTGAAAAGTTCTTATCAGTGGAAATTTCCTATCCTAGCTGAGTTTACTTACACCAACTACAAGGAATGGTTCATTTCAACAGTTTTCTTTATTATGCCTTCACATTTTAAGTGGGAGCTGACTCATAAAATAGTTTAACTGGTTTGCCTGTTCTGACAATGGGAAGTCTGTGGGAACTCTACCTTAATCTATGGCACCCAGAGGCTTGAGCACGGGGCTCTTCTTCTGCTTCTCCATCTTATCTCCAACTTTCCATGAATACATTCACCAAATAAGTTTATGAGAGGGAGGAATAAATCTGAAATCCCTGTTATGGAGTATTTCCAAGGAAGGATTTTGCATTCATCCTACTCTAACCAGACATTCGATGCTGCTCCAGTTGGAGAACACACCCTTGTGACTGTTGCGCCGGGGTCTGGCTTTCAGTAGTGTGATACTTGCAATGGTTGGCTTGGGCTCCATCTGGAGATGATGAATTATTCATAGAACTCAAATGGGAGATGTTTATAAATGACAGCTAAATACGAGAAAGACATCTTCTTTGAAACAGGCAGTTTTCAAGGAAGAGAACTTAATTTTAGAGTAATAAGGAGCCCAGTGTTCACATCTGGTTGAGCCCTCACTTTTCTGCAGTATCTCCCCCTAAATAGTTGACAGCAATCTGGAAAGAATAGGACAAAAATTTGAAGACATAAACTGTACTGTGATAGGCTTTCTCAGCTGTCCTTTGCTCAATCTCTGGCATCCCTCTGGAGGGAATTTAATCTGTACAATAGCTGAAACTGCTTCTATTCCAAGAAATACAAAATGTAATTGCCTTTTTTTTTTTTTTCTTATTTGGAAACTTTCATAGAAAACATTTACCCTAATTTAAAAACAAATGCACAAACTCCAAATACTACTCTTTGGTTCAGACTGTTTCTGGAGCTACTCACATTAACTGCTTTCAGGGTTTGGTTCTTTAAAAAAATTCTTTGTCAGTCTTGGATCAATGAACAGTTTCTGTTAAATCAGGAAAATATGAGAAAAGTAAGAAAAGCAAAGATGGAGGAAACTAAGTACAAAATAAATGTCTAAGTAATGAAGCTGTGATATAACTATCCAGAGTGGGTGTTGGGAGTTTGCCAAAGATGGAATGTTGGGCCAGCAGTATTGAACTGTACAGTCCTACCAAAAAAGAGTCTTTGTTCCTTTCAGAGGATCCTGGCATTTGAAATCTCTACACTGGAACAGTTTTTCAGCATGTGGTTCCTCTTGCATCTCAATTTTATCTTCTCCTTTACCCTATTTCTCAGATTATTGGAGATTACTCAAAGTTTTTCAGCAATTCTCTCCAAGATTGTTAACTTTGACCTTAAATTAGAAATTGCCACCTTTGATGGACGCAAAAACTTCTGTGCAAGCATAGACTAAGCTTCTGAGCTCAGCAGTCAATCAGAGGAGGCCATTAAAAAGCAGTCAAGGGTGATTGACAGCTCCTCAATAAATTCAGGTTTCTTTCTCATTCTTGTGGCCACAGTACCTCTTCTTCAAATCTTACCATCTTATGTTCCTCCAGTTTTGAGGTTGAATCTAATTTTTTGATAAATCTTCACCTGATGCTTGGGTCAGAGAGACCTTCAGCTGAGTCACTGTATGTTACTTGGAGAAATATCATAACTACACTGTCAAAATCCTCTCCATTTTATGCCTTTATTGTATCCTCTCTGGCCTAAATAGGCTGTGGACAGTACACAGAACATCTAATAACATCTCATATCTAAACAGGCTTTTATCTTTCTCTCTCTCCTCTTTTTTTTTTTCTAATCAGCAATAACAAACGCTATAGTTAAATTAATTTTTCTGCTGAGTGAAGCTCCCTCTTGTGCAAGCAGAGATAGCAATGTTGATATTCAAACCTAAGCCAAACCTGGGGTGAATTTCTGATTTTGGTACAACCATTATGACCTTCTGCAAATACATCAATTCTTTTATAGGTAGGGTGCAAGAGCAAAGAATGGCTCTTAACACAGGCATAAGCAACCTCTAGGATAAGGCTTTGTGTAGCTTTGAATGGAAACCTGAAGTGCTTCTGGAACAAAACCAGTAGTGATTATGTACGCTTAAAATTGTTCTTTGCCTTCTTATTCTGTGCTTGCAAGTTCTTGTATTACTGGGTTCTCAGCTGGGGTTGCAAACCAGTATTGACATACAAATAGTCAGTCACTATAGTTACTATTTTAATTGTTTCATGGGGAGAGATTACTTCATTTAACTGTATTGCAAATAATGTTGGGCAAATAATGTTGACTGCAAAGGGAAAGCACTTTTTCAGCTCTTTCTCGAGAAAGCAGTGAGAAAAGTCCCAAAATATTCAACAAATGGATTAGAGACCTGCCCAAGAATTGTGAAACTTGAGTCTTTATATCTCCTCAGGCTGCCTAGATTTGAACTCACATATTTTCTAATGGGATCTGGTTTAACAGACATTGACGGCAGATGGAAGGGAAAAGCTTTGCTCTTCTTCCTTCTGAAGCTGAATCACAGTGTAGCCAAGGCTATGCAAGGTGGACAAGCAAGAGCTCTGGGGTACCGGAGGCATTCTGAGCTTATGGTGTACACTTCAGGCACTTCTAAGCTTACAGCACCCTGGGAAAAAAATAGCACGTGTAGACATCAAGGTGGCTGAGGTACGAAGTGAATAACGAGGTAATCTTTCTGCTGTCTGGGTTATAGGTGGGCAGCAGTCATTCTTCAGGCACTGTGTCCTTCAGCAGTGGTACTGCTTGTCATGGAAAACTGGACCAGCTTGGGTTCAAAAGCAACTGTACAAGCTCATGTGTAGAAATCCTCTGAGAGCTATGAAATATGAAGTTGATATTTCTGGCTCAGGGAGTGCCTGCACTGTCATCACTAGAGGTAAGACCTGGCCAGCAGTATCCTGTGCTCACTCTTCTTATTCACACCTGGACATGGGGATAGAGAAAACATACCAGGTTTGGTGTCCCTGTTTTCTGATTCATTATGGCCATTCTTACATTTTCAAGCAATACATCATCACTAACTCAGGTGGTATCTAGGAGCACAAAATCAGTCCCATAGTGAACTTGGTTAGAACAGAGGTTGGATCTGAAGAAAATCCCTTGGGACATGCTTGATAGGTCTACAGTGAGTGGGACTCTATGGGTCTCTGCTACAGTGGCAAGGTTCCCTCTGAAGTGACAGGTCTGAAGGCTCTGCTCTTTTCTCTCCCATCAACTGGCCCCTCCACCAAGCCCGATACAGCACCAATGCTTTTGGAAAGGTTGTTTCTGGGTTTAACTCCCACAGCTGAGCATCCTTTAGCCCAGCCCAAGAAAGCCAATTATCACAAAGCTCCTGTCTTCCTTTCCAAGTTTCTCCCTCCTCCTTATTGGTTTTCTTTGGCATGGGCCTTACAGCTGAGAGAAGGCAAACACTAGATATGTGGCAGCTGTGATGGCACTGCCAGAGAACACATCAGTGGGAGATCCAGAAGAACAGATGCAACCTAGCCAGCCTGTGTGGACTGCCTGCACAAGGCTCTCCATGCTCTTAGGAGTGCCAAGAGCCTCAGCAATGGGAAATGGGCACCGTGCCCTCCAGACAGAAGGACAAGAGCATTGACAAACTGGACATGACATCCAAGCATTAAACATAGGCTTGTTGTGGGGCACTTGTCCTAGCCAGACAAGTCAAAACAGATGGCCAGACCTGTAGATCTTTGTTTTACACATCTTAATTACATAACATCTTTACTGACCCTGTTGGAAAGGCTCTTTTTTTTTTTTTTTTCCCCCTGAATCTTCTCTATGTGCCCCACGGAGGTTTTAAAAGAGCTGTCAAACATGTGACGGGAAAAATTGCCCTGTGGAAAGAAGCAGCTTATTTCTCTCTCTTTAGTAGATTATGCCCATATAGAAGGGAGCTGTACGGATACGTGCAAGGTATCCCAGAGAGGAACTGAAAAGCAGGCTCAGTGAACTGCGGTGAGGAGGAGTGAGCAGCGTGGCCAGGCTGCAGACAAGGCTCTGAGGACTGTTGTTGGCCAGAAGATGAATGGGATTCAGTAGCACACTGCTGTTAGAAAGGTGGGTCACGTTCCAAAATTGGCCACCACCAATTTGAAGCTCAGGGAATGTGGTCTCTCTGTACTTAATAACCTCTACTGGACCTTTTTCTCCTAGTTGCTGATTTTGCAAGACCTGCGATTTAATTATTTCATAACCCTCATGAGACCTTTATGATAAGGTATAATTTTATACATCCTACATTAACAGACACTTAGACAAAAGGGAGAAAGTCCAAAGGAAGGAAGCATGGGGAATAAAAGGTTGAGGAAACATGACCTACAGAGAAAGGCAATTGAAATGAGGTCTATTTAATCTGAGAAAACAAGAGAGACCTATAATGATAGTTCTCTACATTGTCAAATGCTCTTAATGGCACGGGAAGAGCGTAGATGTTTTTTGAAAGTGACAAGACATGAAGTAATCAACTCAGTGTGTTAGTAGGACATTTTAGAATTGAAAAATGAGCAATTTTGCATGCAAACTGAGAGGAGGATTTTAAGACATTAAATCATAAGTTAGACCAAGTAAAAACACAATAGGATCTAAGGATTATGATTATCAAGCCCTGTCCAACTCGGATATTACCCCACAGGACAGTAAAGATATTTTTACATCACTACCATAACAAGGGTAATGCTCTCTGTGCAGTAAATGAGGATAACTTTTTACAGGAAATTTCAGAAGTACCTATGTCTGATATTTTCAATTTTCCCTCAGTAACTTTTTACAAAACCATTCTTAAAGTAGAATTGTAGCAGCAGCTCTCCATGTCAAGGGGAAACATTAGGAGAATGAGATGCTTTCAAAGATGAGTAGAGGAGGAAGCCTTAGTTCTAACGTTTTAGACCTGAGCTTGCCTGCATGTTGCTTTCTCGCTTGCTCCAGAGGTTAATGAAGTCACTTAGACAGAAAAGCATGGTTCACAATTAGCAGGGTGCTGGATTTCTTCCATGCATATAATCTGCTGTCAGGCAGTAACTCCATGTCTATCTAGTTCCAGAACAGGTTATTTCACTGAGTAGTTTTTGCTCCATGCTAGAGTTTTATGGCTTTTTTTTCTGAATTTCTTCAATGCACTTGGTATTTGACACCTGCAATGTCTTTGCTGTACCTTAGGTCCTTTACTTACTTAGAGAAGGAGGTGGAGCAGGCTTGCCTGTGCCAATATTGGATCCATATGCAAAGTGACAGCTCTTGAAGAGAAACCCACAGACACAAAAAAGGATAGAGAGAAAAAACACAGACACACACATACACCCACCAGACATCCCCCTCCCTGAGATCATCATGCAGAGGAAATATCCTCCTCAGTACATTAGCCACAATGCATCCTGGTTCAGGTAAATGAAAAATTTAATGCTACAAATGTGTTACTCATTTGAATTAGAAAAAATCAAAAAAAACAACAAAAAGAAAACCAAAAAACCCCCCAAGAGCTATTATGCCTCCACGCATTTATTATGTCCTCATTTGGAAGTTACAAAGCAGGCAAGCTGAATATGTGCTAAATACAAGAACAAATAACCATGAATGAAATGTTAAGAATTCAAAGCCAAAACCATTTGCTAAAAAGCATAAATAGAACATCATTTCAATTGGTTAGATGCCAAATTAAATGTAAAAAGAGACTAACAAAATCAGAGCAGAAAATGTTACTAGAAATTAAGCGAAAAGAAAATATATGTGAATATTTTCTTGCTTTCATGATTAACACAGGCATATTTTGGGAGGGAGAAGGACAAGTTTAAAGGGCAAGTGATAGATTCGTGTGTCAAAATAGCAGGATGATCTAGTCAACAACTAATGAAGGGGAAGAAATAATGCAAAATATTTCTTTTTCAGGTTGTATCTGTAAGAGAACTGAGCTCTACCCAACTGATATTTGCATTTGTATTTCTGAAGCACTGTAAGAATGTGCCCTAAACAGAAAGTTATCTCCTTCAGAAAAGAGTGCCAAATGCTCTCTAAAGCTTAGTCTCATCAATATACAGGAAAGAAGCAGAGACTACCTCTGCTTTCTCACATCAAGGAGAAGAAAAGGCTTCCCCTCTACTTTCTGGAGTCTTCTTGTCCCTTTTTGTTTTAATCCCTCATCATTAAAAGCATTCATTTTGCACCCTGCTCTGCTACTGGCCATGGAGGAAACTCTTGAGAAAATCAGAGGCCCCTCTCTATTCCTGTCCCTCAGCATGAATTGTAGAGGTTACACGAGATCTGTGCAGACATCTATAAAGCTCTTCCTGAGTAAGAATATTCATACATGGTGCCATCCAGAAACAAGTGGCTGATTCTGCATAATTTATTCTAGCACAACTTGATTTAAAGACAAGCTCTTTGGGACAGAAAACCTGTCATCAAGGAGACTTAAATACAGATAACTGAGAATATTTTCTCCAAACAGTTCCTTGATTAAACAGGCATTTCCATTTTTAAATTGAATGAAAATTCAGAATATCACGCATTTAGTTTTCTGACATTAACTCAGCACTTTTTCATCAAAACAGTTTTGATTTGTGTTGATTATAGATCCTTCTTTTCAACTAAATCAAGTTAGCAACAAACGTTTTTTACAGTTCTAAACAAAATAGAGGGCTGGCCCCCATCTATCAAAACTTGGCCATTACACCATCGCTCAGACACCTGCTAATAGAAACAACACCACATATTTCAGTGGTTGCAGTCAGCACCACTTATGTTTTCATCACAGAAGAATCCATTGCAGGACTGATGTCCAAAGGATAACCTCAGGAACTGTTACTGGTGCTTCCATGCCCTTTTGAAAGGCGGTTTATTAGGTCTTTCACAGGCTATTCTTTAGACATGCCTTCGCCTCTCCCAGACACAGCCACCTCAAGGATTCTCATCCATACAGGCACAACTGGTGGGAGCTGTGCCCAGGTGTGGTAGTTTAAATTTCAGGCCTTGGTGAGGTTTGTTGTTTTTAGGCCTTCCCTAAAAACTGGGGTCAAAAACTAAGGAAGTATTCCATCCTATTCCCTTACATAATCAGGTGTATATAAGTAAGTGAGGGGGAGGTCCTCCCTCTCTAGGACTCCAGCTCTTCTCCCTCCCTGTTGGATCAGCTCAGAGGCAGCAGCACTCAGTGTTTGGGCCGTGCTTATCCATGCAGGTTGAGGCTGATCTGAGAGCTCTGTCTGGGCTGTGCCAGAGGGGAAGGAATCTGCTGTTCTTAAGGGAAGTTGGTGAGATTTTATTGTATTAGTTATTTTGTTATGCTAACCCCTGAGTTCCGATTGTGTGTATCTGTTGTGTTTGTACCCTTTTTTCTCCTTTCTCCGCTTCCCTTTTTCGCCTTTTCCCTGTTGGAATTGGTTGGGATTGTTTGGAGTTCCTTTTCGTATGTACATAGTGTTTAATTGTATATATGTAGAAATATATTCTTTGCTGCAATTTTCTTTTGCTACTAGTTTTTTTTTCCCTCTCCCTGTTGGGAGGGGGGAAGCTGTTGGGTTGGTGTTTGGGTTTGACTGGGAGCCAACCTAAACTACTCCACCAGGGTGTGGTGCCATGGGCATCCACTGCCTTCACCTCTGCGACAGCCTGTTACCACCTGTGAGAACCTGGGGCCACGCTCCGGCATTGATCCAGGATCCACGGGCAGTTCAGCTGACTGCAGGGCTGGGATCAAACTGAGAAAACTAATGCAGACCTGCAAGCAAAGAGACAGAAAGGCACTGTTTTTACCTAGCAGGGAGGCTTGGTTGCTATCGGAAGATGGTGGTACCTTACTTTTGCCATGTGGCTGGAAGTAATTCAGCTTAAGAGCATGGTTTGACTCATATGGCTTGTCTGTGTAGCTCAGACTAATCGGGGGAAAGGCAAGGTACAACCAGTGGAGTAGGTACAGGATTCATAGATGCTTGCAGTGCATAGCACTAATAGTGTCTTGTGGATCTCTGTTTAAGAGGTTCAAAATTTCAGAGGGAGAACAAGCAAAAATAAACCCTCAAGCCTTATTTTAGACATACGAGGAAACACCCTACAGCTCTGCCCATGCCGTTTCGAATTAGCAAATTTCTCTCAAATAAGGTGTAGTGGGAAATAAACCTTAATGAAAGCAAACAGTATCTTGTGTTTCACAACCTGTCACTTTGTTTGCTACCCAAGAGGAAGACACCGAGAAATTTCTCACAGAAATAGTTTTAGTCTCCATGCAACTTAATACTGACAGAAATACACCCACTACTACCACTTCTCTCTTATACAGACATATTATCTTTTCTTTTTTCCTTTCAGGACGAACAAGACAAAAACATCTATTTGTTCTACACATTTTCAGTCTATCTGTTGTTGTGGATCTACATACACTGAAATGAACTTTAAATTAAGAGGGGAGAAAGTAACAGTGAAAGACGTTCATTTTCTATGAGCAGCAGAAGCAGAGCCAATAGAAGACCTTTCTCAGAAGATGCTCTTGCTCAGACATGTTGAGGGTCTTGGGAAAGGACCCATTGGCTTAGCCCTATTCTCATTTAACATAAATGGGAGCTGCTTTGCTCATGGGCAATTGTTGACCTTTCCCAGGGCTGCCACATGCCCAGCCATCAGCTGTCAGCCCAGCCTTCCACAGCACTCACATTGTCTGAGTAGGCATCCTGTAGGCTTCTGCTTAAGGCACTTGTTTAGTTTGCTTGACCTTAGACCTGGCCTCAAATTTACTGATGGGTTTATAGAGACTGGACTTGTCAAAGCTCAGAGTAACTCAATGATTTTCATAAAACTTCACATTCAGGGGTCATATGAATTACATGTAATTCACTTTTTTTAAAAAAGTATTGACTTAATGATCATAGCTTTGGGAAAAAGCCGTAGAAAAAAATAAATTTCTAATTTATTGTATCATAAACACACAAAACCAGAAGATCCAAGAAACATTCCATAATTAATTTCAAATACAGAAACACATATAATGTAAAAAGACCTCCAGGTTCTGGAGCACCTGGCTCATAGGTGCCAACTTTATTATGCTATATTTATGAAACTGGTGCTTTGTACCCATAGAGAGACAGTCCCCAAGTGAGACAGACTGAGCTGCTTCCCCAGAGCTGTGTGCTCAGCCAAGGCCCCAGCAGCATTTGAGCAATTTAGCACTTTCCAGGAAGCCAGACAAACTAGCACAGCCTGTTTATTTCCTCCTTCTTTCAGTACTCCCACACTGGTGCCTCTGTAAAGGAAAATATTGATGGATCTGAAATATGTACGACATAGGCTCAGAGTCCATGGCAGTCGTCCTCTAGCAAGCTGTTTCTGAGGCTGTTTCCTTTAGTGAGACCATGAATTATTTTCCTTCTCTTACTTTTTTTTTTTTCCTTCTGGGTATATGAGTTTGCCACCTACTAAGGTGCTGCACAGCTACAACCATCAATGCCATGGAGGAAGAAATAGCAAAGCTCATTCTGCAGTAAGGTGTTTGCAGAAGATTTCAAGATTAATTAAAGAAATAATTTCCCCTCTAAAAAAGAAAAAAAATATTTAGAGTCAGCCTGTCAAATTTTCAAAATTTCACTGAAATTTCTAATGATCCATTTAACTTCTTATCCTTCATTTCAAAGTGCGACATTCCTCAAGATCCTTACTTATGCAGAGAATATTTTTGAACCATACCCTTCATCGGGTTGCCGTGAAAGATGTCAAGAAACTTAGTAAAAATTGTGTAAAATCCTACTCCTTTTTTTTCTTGATTTGCGACAGAACTGGTCTGGGTGGTCTAAGCGCCTGGAAATGGGAGCAGGGATCCAGTGGGGACACAGAAGTCCTGAGGTAGAGGAGTGATCTGATGCAGGGCCAACTCCTGCAGCAAACGGTTAAATGGGGACGTCCAAAGGTGCTGTCCCCACTCCCACCCTCTGCTCCTTCTGTAAGCTTAACTAAAATCACATTGCCTCAGTACTGAGTTCCCCACCTCCACACACTGGAACAGAAAGGAGTGATTTGCAGTTCCCACCAAGCCCAAAGAGAAACTCCTTCCACCAGATGACTAATCCCCGCAGAGGACTTCAGAACTCACTAGGGGGAGTTTAAACCTCGGTGAGGAAAATGAGGAGCCTGGAGATTGCTCGGGGAACCCAAACTGAGTGCATCTCATCCAGCCCTTTTGTGCCAGTGTTATCTGGTAGCAAACGAAGAATATTCCCTTTGGAGGATGTGCCCCATGCTGTGCATCATCCAGCAGAGGCCACAGCACAGTCATGCTGTAACTTCCCAGCATGAAAATTAATCGTGGAAGATCCAATAATGTGCGATTCAATGAAACAACAATGAAACTTGCTTTTCTCAATATATGCAGAGTGATGATGTATTTTAGTAATGACTGGACGGAGACAAGGGTTGAAATCACTGTGTTAAGCTCCATTCTTTGCTGAGCCTTCATTTGGTGATGAAGAACACAGCAATGTAACAAAAATTGACTCTTCTTTTTCCTTTCAAAAATTAACCCTTTTCCACTTTTATGCAAAATTCACAGCACCAAAAATGTTTCAGAAAACAACCTATTACTGTAATTTCCTTCTCTTTCAGAAAGTATGTTCCTTCGTGAAAATATCTGGTAAAAAATATGGCTCCACCTTCAAGGTGTGTTAGATCACAGTTGGAAGCCAAAGATCAGACACATCCACCTGACAAACCCTTTGAAACCCAAGCAGAGATACTTTAAGATCCAGAAGGGATAGTGATTCATGTGGTTGCATTTTCTTTTCTTATTGTATCCCCATGTATTTGCCTGTTAGGCTTCTCTGTTCCATCTCAGCTCTAAGACCGCAATTAAGCAAGACTCTAAAAGTGCTCCTTTGCTGGCAAACCTCCCAAGGCAGAGTGCCCTGTGGCTTTGCAAGCCACAGCCAATAATTACTTTAATTTGCATAATTTTCTGTGTCATTCACAGCAAGTTCACGCATTTCTGCTGAAAGAACAAGGAATTTCTACAAATGAAATCATGCTTAGCAAAAAACTTGCTCAGGAGCTTTGTTTATACCTATTTTGAGAACGCAGTCTACAAAAAAATCTTCCACTAAAAAAAAAAACAACTTACCACCCACCAAAAAAGCCCCGAAACCGACAACAACGTAGCACTGGGGTTGGGTCTGTTATTTTACTCTGCCCTGTTTCACAGGTAAGTCAGTTCCTGTGCCTTTCTTTTGGCCTCTGAGTTTCCTTTTACATTTGTTTAAGCATTTATAAAAAACTTGAAGTATTATCCTTAGCAAGACGCCATCTAAAACCTTTGCAAAACACTATACCATCTTGTATTTCATGCTAGTAATTAAAAGAAATCATGGTATTTTCCTTCTGATTTCTAGTTCTTTCATGATTTTCTCAGTAACAGGCATTTAAATGGAATCTGTTCTTTTACTACAATGTTGTTTTTGCTGTAATTGCGATAAGTCAGCCCAGTGTCACAGCAGGAATTTAGGATTTGCTTTTAGGCCAGAGGATGGAGTAGTGTACTTTAATTCCCCTTTTCATTAGAATAATGTTCCATTGGTGCCTGACTGAAATCATCAGAATGATGGAAGTCTTTTAAGCGCAAACCTAGTAAGTATCATAAAACTGAACTGCTGTTGCACTGTGTCCTGGTTAGGCATGGTTAGATACCCTTGAAAAGTTTCTCTTCCCTCCAGTAATTAATTTTTCTAGCTTGTTCAGTTTATCTGAAGCTGCTAGCAGAAACCCAGCCATAGAAGCAGTGTTAAGCACTTCTTTGCATTGGAAATCACCCCCTGCTTTGTAGCTCCTAAAGCCTGTTTTGATCATTAAAAATGAGTGGAATGATCTCAGCTTAGTTTCAGGCTTCTCTGTGTATGTTCAGAGGAAGTTTCCCAGTGATTGTGTTTCTTTGGTCTGAATTGTCTTGACAGCCAAACATCTTTCTCAAATGTCTGCAATTGCAAACCCCTGATAGGTTTTTAGTCAATGGAAGGGAGATGGATTGTGCAGATGGAGAACCTAAGAGTAGAGAAGGGGACCTAAGATAAGATAAATGGAAATCTGGGGACAGACTGGATGAGGAGGGGGAAGGGAAGATGAAGAATTAGACTTTATGTGAATATAGAAATAGGAGCTTGGGGGAGAGAGAGCAAGGACTAAAAAGGGTACAAACTTCAGAAGTAGCAATAGGGCATTTATGAAACTTCAGGATGATCATGGGGAGTGATGTATTTCATGTAGGAGCAAAGAAACCTGGTCTTCTTATCCTGTCCTTCACCTTCTGTTGCAAGAAATAAAACTGCCATAAAGGAATGTCATCATTTGGTTTTTCCTGTCATGCCCCCTAAGGCTATGTGCCCATATAAAAAGTCTCCAGATAGTCACCTAATTTTCAGCCCAATTTTTAGTCGTCTAAGTCAAATCAATCTTAAGTAGGGCTTTTGGCAGCCATCTGAGAAGAGATATTGTGTGAAAAATTTGAATTATTACCCTGAGTGACAGTACTGATGGTAGACAGCAGAAAACCCACTGCCTTCAACTCTCTGTCCTATTCTCTGGAGGCTCAGTGGCAGTGAGGAGCTGCTGCTCTGCTCTACACAGGGAGCATCAATATTTCCATCAGGGAAAGTAAAAAAAAATCTGTAGACAAACACAATCCTCATTACTCTGAGGATATATATGAGTAAATGAAGGGGAAAACAGAAACTTTGCAAGAATATTACACTCAGCAGGACATACCACCACAAGAGGGTAAGAATGAAATTGTGCTGTAAAGAAACTTAAAAAAAAAATAATCTGGAACTGTAAGAAAGTTGGGTTATACACAATACTAGCCAGTAACTCAGCAGTATGTTATATTCTACTGTCTTGTTTTCCCTTTGGGTGTTTATTTGCATTTAAACCAGTCCAACATCTGGTAGAGGATGGTATTGCATGTTTCAAATTCTTCACTTGGAAAACATCACTTTAGAATAAATGAATACCTGATTGCACTGCCTTGGGAGTTCAGTGATTTGTGTGGTTGGGTTTTACACATCCATTTGGAGAGGCAAGTGGGATTTGGAGCAGGTGATGAGGGAAGTACTGCATATGTGGCTAACCCAACATGTACGGCATATTCTGAATGCAGGAAGAAAAGTGAAAACCATGGCGTGTGGCAGGCTAGATAAGAACACTTTTTAAAATTACGTCTCCATGATAACAGAACAGCTTTGAGGAGCATTGTTGATAAATCACAAGAAACCATACAAATAAGGAGGAAAGAACCCTAAACAAATGAGTAATGTTTTTTAATACCATGGGAACTCTCTGGACACACAGAAATCTATTTGTTATAATAAAGTTTCTAGCTCTCTGTTTTCCATAAACACAAACAATTTGTTCAGCTTCTCTGCTTGTCTTTTGTGCTGGATTTCTAACAAAATGCTTTTAGTCCTGGCAAGTCAAGCAAGATGCATGGTGACATGCCAGCTTCCCTGAAGCATCTCAGGGACTACCAATTGCACTTCCATTCACCTGCACATAATCCACTTAAATTAGTCTGCTGCAGACATTGGCATTCAATTACCCCTCACCTGTTTTCCACATAATCTCTGGTATCCACTGCAGAACTAAAGTATGTGCCATATTCTGTCATGATCTTGAGCTGTTTGGGAGGCTGAGTTAAAATAAAAGATTTTATTTCAGGTCAAAACAACCTGGAAGATAATTAAAAAGGATTCAGCTCTCTTTGGTGGGCAGATAGAGTTATTATGGCAAAGACATGAGACCCAAATGCATGGCATGGACAACTCTAGACAGAATAACCTACACTGGAAGCAATGCATGTGAGGTTCTGAAGAGGGGACAGATGTAAAGCAGAGTCAAGAATTTAGGTCACCAATTGTATATAATAAAAAAAACAAACCATCCAAAGGTTTCAATTTTTCTTGCAAACATATTTATGTATTAAAATGGAACATTTCACTGCCTCAGACCTCAGGAAAGGTACCTGTTCTTCCATTATAAACAAATTAATCCTTATTAAATATTAGCATATATCCCTTGAGAGGCTTTTGCACAGAAAATATTTATAAGTATTTGCTTTTTTGAACCACCATCTGGAATGCCTGGAACATCCTCCTTGTGGTCTGTGTACCCCAACACTTTTTAAATAAATGCAAGAAGAGGAGATAGCAGTGGGCAGCTGTACAGAGCTGGCTAAGCTCATTCTGGGGCTGAACCATATCTGGATCAACTTCAGCGATGTATTGAATGTATGGTCAAGCAATGGTCCCTTCCTTCTTGCAGCAAAACAAGAGGGAAAAAAAAAGTGGGAGAGGAGACTTGGTGGATTGTGTTGGTTCAGGAACTTGACACCTGGCCAGGCTTCATTAATTACAGCAGAGCAAAACAGAAAGCTATGTAAAGTCATCTGAGAGCTCTGTAAGTCTCACTGTCCCTGAGAAATGCCTCAATTCCACAGGGCACAGAGCTACAGCACAGAACTGCACTGACAGAATAAAGAAACAAATTTCAAATAGTGTCTTTCAGATACATCCAGGCCTTTTCTGTGCTCAGGAATTTATGGGTGACTTAAAACCAAAAATCACTAGGAAAAGATTTTTTATTTGAGTGTTTCTGATGAGCAGCAGTAGTCTTGCTTTCACCGTCTAAAAATGACACCTCTAAATACACCTCTCTCAANTTGTTGCTTTTTCCTTTATTATTGGAGAAGCAAGTGCTCCTAGAGATTTTTAGTGCTAGATCTTTAACTTCCTAAGAAACAAACAAACAAAACCAAACCAACAACAACAGAAAAAAAATAGCTCCTTTAAAATAAGCACTGACAATGACTGCATAATCTTCTGGTTTGATATCTATATGTTTCCATCTTTGCGGAAAGGATATCCCTAAGATATTGCATACTAAATCCCAGCAATCAGAAAAAGAAGCAATAGGTTGTTTCCATTTCCTTGTCTTCTCTATGCCATCGAATCAACTCCTGCTGGGTTCAGCAACTTCTCTATGTCTCCAGCATATACAGGAATCCAGTTTCTCAAGAGCTTTGAATTCACTTTTAAATTCCAAGCTATGGAAACATAATTTTGCACATGATCTCTACTAAACAAACTGGGCTACAATTCAATCAAGACTTTCCAGTTCTAAGTACTCAGGCTGATGATTTCAGACAGTTTACAGACTAGAACATGGGGTTAGCAAGAAGCTCAACACCTGCATTTACATAATTGCTTTTTAATTACGTTGGACTTTTCCAGGCAGAATATTCCAAATATGTATATCTTTAAACAGTCTTTTAAAATAATCCCAGCTAAATAAGCTCCCAGGGGTATATATAGAAGTTTTTTAAAAAGTATTATTTAAGGGGATTTTGTATGGCTTGCTTTGATTTTAAGCCTCCAGATAATGTTGTGGAGTGGGTTGTTAGTAAAAGAAACCAAACTGACACTAAGAAATACTTTTGTATCAGAAGAATGAATGGTATAGATTTGAGTGGACCAACATCCACAACATTTACATGACTTGAATAGTAGATACAAAATTAGAATACTTCCTTAAACAACTGCATTATAATGGACACATTCCTACTGAGGTATAAATTGGCACTGTAAAAAGAGCAGCAGGTGCTAAAGCAAATCCCACACTCATTTATTCAAGATGAAAATTTGCCAAACCACATACATGTCAAACTTGCGGCTCCCAGTAATACTGGGGACTGGTCCATTAAGGGCTGAGTTTCACAAAGAGAGAAGGCTGGAGAAGCCCCATGTTGTATTTTTGCTGTTAGGCACAGCCAATTAGACCTGCAGTAAAATGAGTATCTTCCAAGCGTGCAAAGCACTGAACGTTTGTTAAGCCCCATGTGGTACCAGGCACTCCTCCAGAGCTAGGGAATGTAGAAAAGTGATTATGGGATTCCATGACTGATGGCTCCATCCCATGTCTGAGATTCATTGCTCACATAGCCACGCTCCAGTGATGGGTAGTGGTGTGTCTGCAGAAAACGCAAAGGAATTTGCATTTTAATGTAGCTTAAACAGCAGCAGAAAAGGGTAAAGACTAGTCATCTTAATTTGCATTTGCAGAGGGCAAAATAAGTGCCTAAAGACAATGGCCACAGTTTGATGTTATGTGTGCTGATTTAATATGGCATCTGAGCCTCTACTGTGGAAAAATTCTCAGTGGTCTGGTTAAACCACATACCCTCAGGCTCCCTAACTTTTAGGTATCTGTTCACACTGAGTCTCAGCTTTCTGCTGTTCCCTTTCACTGTTTCTTCTGTTGCCTTTGGCTATCAACTAGCTGCATATTTTAAAAAGGCAGCATTGCCTCTAAGGATATTTCAGGCTTTTCTTCTTTGCAGGAATAGACAATCTTCTCTCTATTCCTTAGGTAGAAGAAAAAGGCTACCCTTTTAGCCTTTTCATCCTTTTAAGGACCAATATCTCCTCGTTTCATCATCTCCTTTCTTCCCTTTATAGTGGCCTTCAGTGCAATAATTTAAGTGCTCTCTTTTCAAAATATGAAGGTTTTAACACCACTCATCTAGATTTTAAAATAGTGCTTCTGCCTTGATGTAGCCTTCTGCCTTATGTGAAAGAACTTGGATTTTAGTGGCCAGCTTCTCTCCCTTGCCAAAATCCTTCTGCAGGTTTCCCAAGGAAATGGTTTCCCTTCCACACAGTGCTTTTTTTATTGGGTTCTGCACCTTCTGCTTAGAAAAATGAACTGTACTGTGCCTTTCAGCCCTGTAGCCCGGTTAGCCATGAGAGATGCACCAGAGGCCAGGGGTGAAGCATTTTGTCATGAGCTGACCATGGTTATAGAAGCCATATTTCTGTTTTCTCAAACACAAATCATGACAGTGCAGCTGCCTCCCATTTAAGTCATAATATTTGTAGTTATATAGATTATGGATATGAAGAGTGTCCATGAAGCTGCCCACAGCCCCTGCTTGGAGAGGGGAACAGATCTACTAGTTTTCCATAGAGCAGGTGCTAATATACAGCAAGATTTCTCTGACTTATTGAGTCATAGTGAAAAAGACCAAAAAACTGGAGTAGAGCATGGAACTGCCTAGTACACATTCCTGTGATCTGATATCTAGTGTCCTTTTCTCTCTCCACATTTTAACACCAATGAAAGTTGATTGAACAATGGTATTAGCAGAGACAAGCACTGAACACAAGAGAAACCAATGAAAAGATTCCAATATCATTCCTCTTCCAGTGTTCAGATGATTTAGAAAAAGACATTTTTTTAAAGGCAAACTGTCCTTCCCTTCCCTCTAGGCTAGTTCACAAGAGGAAGAATCCCAGACTTTTGAAACTGCACAAAAAAAAACGGTTAAAGGAAATGAATTGTTTCAAGACTACAGAGAAGACTTTCTGAAGCCTGGACCCTGCTGTTGCAAGTGAGAGAACTGTGGAAACTGTCTCATTGTGTTATCTATATTGATCCTGAAACCAGTTAGGATTTCACTTTGCTTGGCCTTCTGAGAGACTTTTCCAGAGCTCTTTTTTGCTGGTTAGCAGTTTTCTCCCATTTACCAGCCTAAATTATTATCATCTTTATTTCGCCATTGCTTTGCTTCTGCCCATTTTACTTCTCTATTTCACAGCTTCTTCCAAATCAAACTACCACCCTGGATCTTTGTCAACTGGCAATTTGAGACAGATTTCATTTCAGGCCTGGTCTAGGGCCCATTTAAGTCAACAGGAGCCTCTGTTGAGTTCAGTATGCTTTCCAAGAGGGTCTTTATAGGCTGTCCCTGTAGTCAGGGATATAAGAAGTCTATGTTGATAAAACAGTGTGCCTAACAAAATTATACTGCAGCCCACAAGACTGCGGAATCCTTCGTTTACCTGATTTTGTTGACCAGTTCAGGAAGGAAAGATAGGGAGGCAGAGTATCCAACTTTTCAATAACAAGGGGGATCTCACAGACAAAAAGAAAAGTGGAGTGTAACAATTCCTTATGAAGGCATTTTGGTGACATTACCTCCAGCAGCCTTTTGGTGTCATTTGCCTTCAATTCACCCCTCTACTTACTTGGGCACTGCACAAACCCAACGTTCCTGGGGAAAAAAAAAAAACACACAAAATGCCCTTTTCATGTCCTTTCCCCACACACACTTTTTTTTTTTTTTTAAATTACCTCAAAGAGGGAAACCCACTAATTCTCCAAAGGTGACATCATCAGCAGCTATTTCAAAAATACAAGGCTTTTGGACTGCTATGTAATATAAATGTTCCTCATTGCAGCTTTTTACAGATTTTCTCCAGTGTCAGTACACAAAGACGTATTTTACAGTCACAAAGAAATCATCTGACTTGTAGTGATAAAGCCACTACACTGTAAGAGATGATTAAAACAATACACTTTTAGAAGAAAACAAAACTTTGAGTTATCAATGGATTGATTGACTTAAATTATAGACAGTAGAAACCTGATGATTCTTGTAGATCAATTAGTCGCTTAATGTGAAGCAACAGAGGTTAAAGAGCTGCAAAACTAACTTGAGACTTAAGTAGCTTGAGACACAAACAACTTATGGGAAGCAGACTGGATCACTTTAGGATTTAATGTGACCTAAACTCAACACAGCAGAACAGAAAGTAGAAATTATGTAACCTGGAACATCACAGCATCAAATTAAGCCCCAGCAACACAAAAGAGACAAAATTCACACAACATCAAAAATTTCTCTGCAGCTTTCCCAGAAGAATGGGGATTTTTTTGTTCCCTTTATAACTCCACACTCAGCTAAGGAGTTGATTTAACTATTTAAATGTTTGCAATTATTAACCTTCCAATAAAAACACAGCTTCAGCTTATTAAGCTCATTATCCTGTAACAAATGAAGCTTTTGAACATGCCAAGGAGCAAAATATAACTGGATTCAGAAAGCAATTAGATGCATTTGGAGAGGATGATAGGTCTCTTGAGGGCTATTCAGCACAGAGATGTGGATACAGTTTCTGATTCAGGAGGTCCCTAGGCTGCAGTCTGCAGGGTGGTTATGTCAAGGGAACATGGTACTTGTTTCTCTGGCTCGTACTGTCTCAGTTACCCTGTGGTCCCTGGGTCAGGTGGCTCTTGATCTGAATCACTGTGACTGTTTTTATGTACTATTGATGCACAGCCAACAGCCAACACACAGCGTCAAACTAGCTGAAGGAAAGTTGGAGAAAGCATTGGTTTGTACTTTACAAACTAAGCAGAACAGGGATAAAAACTGCAGCTGAAGCCCTCTGCAAGTCTTGCTTTCAACCAAGGGATGAATGTTACTCAGTTAAAGGCTTACTCAGCACCAGCTGATACCAGAGTAATTAGCAACCACACGCAGACATAACAAAGAATCCCAAGTCTGATTTTTGTCCTTGCCATTTTTTTTTAAAGTTTTTTTTTTTCAGTGTAGGCAGGAACACCTTGAAATAGATGGGTTTGTATTACTACACATTGTAAAGGACCACTTTTCAGTGCCTTGCAAACCTACACTGTCAGGAGGGAGTACTTGACCGTATCACCTTGCATTTTACGTTTTCAGACCATGTGTTACTTTCTTGGAAGATCACTCTTCTTATCAAAGCCCTTTAAGACATTTTCAGGGCACTCCTCCTCCCTCCCCCCAGCATCTCTCCTAAGACCAAAGTTTTACACACATAGATTTCAACACTGCCATATGTTTTTCATGGACCTGCTTCAAATATTCACCAGTATACTTACAGGTGAAGCTTTCAAGTGTCAGATGGCACAGTTGCCTGGCACACTGGAAACAGTACCTACAGAACAGAGACCTATTCAACTACCTCTATGATTAGTGAGAGGTAAACAGTATAAATCCACTTCCAGCATAATTCTTATGCCAGTTTTCATGCTTGCCACGCACTCTACAAATTTCTCATCTTCAGTCTTGTGTGCTCTTAATGCCCCAGAGTAATGTTATTGCTCAAGGAAACTCTAAATCTCAAGGAACTACTCAAAATCACTGAGCTGACTGTGCATCTATTTTATTCCAGAGAAAGTTAAGGAACAGGAAAAAAGGAAACTAAACATTTTGTTCTGGATCCTTCAACCTGAGCTTTGTTTACTGAATTTCAGCAATGCCACCATGATACCACCTAAAAAAATTGTATTCTCCTTAATGGCTGGGACTATCTGTACTGTCTAGGATGGACTGTGGATATGAGATTCAGAAGAAACATTAGTGTAACACACCTCCCTGCCAACAGGGCAAACATTCTAGGGAGCACAATCATTCAAGCAGGTTTTTGTTGGCATCTCCAAACCATTCAGATGAAGGAAAAAGCTGTTGCCTCCATTCCCATCTGTGAGGCAGGTATCAATGCCACACGTGTCAGTTGGGCTGCATCAAAAAATAGTCTCATGTTTATACTATGTTTCAAAATCATCATGTGGAAAGCTGTCTGGACAGCCTGATATAGCTCTCTGAGGCTTCAGGTTTTATGTACCAGTGCATGGATTTCTGACTATGTCCCCACCCATCTCTCACACAGATGGTCTCAAGCTTCCCATTGTTTGTGTACCTGATTGTCAGGATTGCCTGTATTTTCTTTTCCAGATGAAGTAGAGTCCTAAGACTTTAACATGGGGTCCAGGGGAAAACACTATGATAAACACTACACAAATGAATCTAGAAAGATGTACTAAATGTGGTACCTAGATCAAATGGCTTCTCAAGTAAGTAAGACCTAACTGATTTAACTATCATTAAAATGAGGTGGTGACACCTGATCCTTAAGAAGGCTTCTTCATTAAATGGTGTAGATGACGAAGGCAGGGTGTGAGACGCTATGAAGAGACAAAATACATCAGCATAGAAATCCCACTCCAACTACTTTATGACCATGAGTGAACTCACTCATATGTGAAGTTACTTCGTTTCCTGTTAGGAACAAGAGTCACAGAACAACTTATCATTTGCAAAGATGTAATGTATATGCAAAGGCTTTTACAACAGAAGAGTCACATCTGGACCGTGCCAAACTACTGTGCAGATAAGGTTTAAGAATGATACCAAGAGATTTGTATTTTGGGTGTTCTGGGGGTTTTTATTGGTGTCCCTCCCTCCTGCCCCCGCTTTCCTGAGATTTCATCTGAGAAGGCAATGGCAATGTTGATTTTAAAAGGGCAGATTTCACAAGCAAATTAACATGCTCCATATGTCTGGTCAGTTTGTTGAAGAGCCCAAAATGTGCATCTATTAAATATAATGAACAAGGAATGATAGATGATGTCTCACACTCCCAAGCTTGTAATTAAACAGGAGGGAGAGGCTGCAGGGTAAAGAGTGGGGAAAGCATCCTTCAGTCACAAATCCTTGACACAGTTGTTCAAAAAAGGGTTTAACATTTCTGACATGAGGACAGCAAGGGAATGGAAAAGTAAGCAAAGCCAAGCACTGGAAGGGCATTTTAACACTGTGTTAGTCAAATGAGAGGATAAATGATGACTGTATATTGGATGGCAGTGGGAGGGATATAAACATTACAGAGACAATTGCCGCTAAATGAGGTGTATCCCAGGCAGCTGTCCTGATGCATTAGAAGGCTGTTTTCAAAAGAAAAGATTCTCCCATCAACATTAAACCAAAACAAAATAAAAAGATCTCTTCCACACAGCTCACATGCCATGAATAACTCAGCAGCATGTGAGTCAAACCCTTCCAGAGGCAGTCTGTGATCTGGCTGCCTCCTTTTGGGCATTATTTAAGCATGGATGTGCACCCTTTGCAAGCCTTAATTATCAAAGCAACCATATGAGCAAGCTAGCCTGCCTTGTTCATTGGGACTTAGGTTTTTTATACCTCCTTGATCTATACATGACAAATCTGAGAGCCTCTGTACTGATCCAGCCACCACTGGAGGGACTTGGTTGACAAATGTCATACTGAATTGCTCTGATCCCCAAAATTATTGGCTGCTTTCAAGGTACCTTTATTTTTTTTCCCCCATGCCATATACATATCTGAGCTTTCTGTATTTCTTTAATGGAAATTTCCGGCATGCAAATGTAAATGCAGTTCTGTCTGAGAAAGCAATACTCACATTAAAACTAGCAGTGCTTGTTTTGTTACTGTTAATAATATATTCCTCTCTTTCAAAGCATTTTTCTTCAGTATACTTAGGATTTCATAATTTCACAAGCATGAAACCTGAGGCAGAGATAAACACAACATCTTGTCCTGGAAAACAGTGCCATGGATGAAATACTATTGAAGACTTCTTAATTGTATTGCAGTGGACTGTCCAGATACACTGTCTCCCTTTGGCATGAGGGAAAATTGCAGTCTAAAACAACTGTGGTTGCCACTTCAGTGAAATATTCTTACTTCTGAAACTGAGCTCATAACCAATACTCTTTCATGTCCTTATTATGCTGGAAGCCTCAACAATGCTGACTTCAGGAAACTGAAAGCCTGGGTCTTCCCCATTGCATTAACTGATTGATGCTGGCAGAATGTTTTCAAGCCACATTTCTTTTCCAGTAGTCAGTAGATCAATAGCCATCCTTGGTTCTGCCTCAGGTGTGCTACAGAATGATTGCAAATCCCTGTTAACAACCAAAAAAATATGTCTATGCACAGCAGCACAAAATCAAAATAAAGGAAAAGACAAAGTCTACAACTAAGTTTTACTTGATTGAAAGTGAAATCTATTCTGGCACAAGATGGTACATGGTGTTTTTCCTAAAACACTTCACTTACTTCAGAGAGAGAAAGTTACTTCTCTTCAAGATTTGTAAGCTGGCTATCCTCCTATGAGTGCTGAGTGCTAGGATGCAGAGACTCTGCTGCTATACAGCCCATCGCCTTAGAAAGGAATGAGAGATACCTGCTGTTTACTGCTCTGACAACAGAGAGCTGTGTCAGAGAGAATGTTGATATATCCCCCCAAAATTACAAGCTGGTCTGGAGCAAAAGAGCATCTCAGTAGGATGGACTGCATAAACATCAACACAGTTTGCACAAACAGAGTATTGCTTTCTATGAGAGTTATTGCTGTTGTTTGTACTACAATAACATCCAGATCTGCTCCAGGGCATCAGAAAGGCTCTGCTGTTCCTACTGCAGCCATCTAATGGAGTAAGAAGCATTTCTGGCCCCAGAACGTTGGAGCCAGGGGGTAAAAGGAAAAAGGACAGTCAAACACAAAGGAAAACTGGCCTATGTTTTGGGGAAATGGTGACCACCTAGGATAAAGCTAAATTCAGAATATTAATCTTAGAAAACAACTTGAAAAATGTCACATTTTCTGACAAAAAGGTGTCAGACTCTGAAAAAAAGCTGGACCAGTTGAATCTGGAAAGTGAATAAACGCAGACATCTCCGAACAGCTGGTCAGCAGCAGCGGCAGCAGGAGAGATGAGCTTCCTGAGGGAGCTGGTCTCCACCAAAATGGTTTGCTTCCCCCTTCAGCAGTTTCATGTGCAGCCCTGCAGCAAACCTACTTCAGGGCATGGCAGGCTCACAGCAGCCTCATGCCCAGCTCCATCTCTTCACTCTTTATCCGTGTAGTGTTTGGGTTGCACTGCTGTGAGAATTGGGCCCAGCTGAACAGGCCAAAGAGAGTACATGTCCCTTCTAAATTGTGCCAGAGTATTGATCTCCACTGTTGACTTTTAGAAATCCCTTTTGAAGAAAGATTATATCTAGAGATAAACAGGAATGAAAGTCTGGCATAGGCTTGGCAGGAGTGATAGTGGCAATGAAGAAGAGAGTATTTAAACCTGAAAAAAAATCAGCATTTTCTTTCTGATTGAAAATAACTTGGACTCCTATTTACAATCCACTATTCCCTAGTAGGAGGACTCCATAGGTGTTTTTTCAAAAAACACGTCATGAAACCCTCTCCCCTATATGGGTAGCTTAGCAGCCACACTACTTAGGAACAGGAAGGATCTTTTTTTCACCATATCTGGGAGAAGAGAAAGAGAATTGCTTGCTTCATTGTGTATCCTCTGAAAATTGTAATTTTCCTGTCAGATTGTCTTAATCAAAAAATTCATATAAAATTATTTTCTTTCTCTGTGCCCCTCTGCCCCAGTTTTGCTTCCTTTTTTCAGCAGTTGAATATGAAACCAGTTCAAAATTGGAATAAAAGTGATTTCTTTTCTTTCTCTTATTTTAAGAAGTAAAATCTCATAATTTGATTTGATGAAAGCTTCCGTTTTACAGGGAAATGAATTCTTCCTCCAACCCCTCTTCATTTTATAGCAGACACTAGAAAAGTATACTTTCCTCCAAACTTGACAGATGCCACCGCAAGGAGAGAAGGAACCACTGTTTCTTTCAATATGCTATGTACATGGAAACACTTCTTCATCCATCAATTGAAAAGTTCATTTCTTCCTACTGCCCTTCACCCTACTTGCAGGGCTCCCAAGCCAACCGTGACTGTGAAACATAACTGACTTTCATATAAATAAGCACAGAGGAAATGAAAGAAGTTAAGAACTCCTCCAGCCCTAAGGCTAAGTATCACCCTCCTATTTGTTTTCTCTGTATACTAAGCTTAATACTTTTTCTCAGCTGGGTACACAAGCTAATATACTACATAATCAGAGGAAAAGTATCGCCTTATAGAAATCTCATTTCCTATCACACTTGAGGTTTCAGTGGATACTGGAAATCCTTCACCTTTTTCATAATATGTGAACAGAATAGGGAAGAAACAACAAGAGTGAATAAGGGTTAGGGTCTCATTTTTATTAAAGAGTCTAAGAACTTGAAGTGAAAGGAGACTCAATCTTCTTCTTCCATATCATGTATGCTACCTTGTTGCTGAAATCTAAGTAATTTCCATGGAAGAACTTATCTGTTGCACAAAAATCTTCTATCTTTTTGATAAATTTAGTGATGGACATTTGCAGTCCACCTACAGTACACGTTTGCCAGTCACAGCAATGACTGACTTCAGGGATGTGAAACTGACTACTTATCTACATTATATGTTTTGCCCCCTCTACAGGGCCCATCCTTTCTCTGTGATTGCTATATCTGCAGGACACATCTGTCTGGATGGCCTGGGTCCGTGTCAGGGTCTGCAGGAATTCAGCCTGTGAGTAATAACCTACTCCCAGTGAGCCTATCTGTCCAAATGGGTCATGAGTTTAACAGAGTACCAGCCTCAGAGCCCTTTAGCCAGCTGGTTTTCACAATTAATCAACTCATAATTCATCTGTGGTTTAAAAAAAAAAGGTGAAAAATGTTAGTATTAAGACACTCACATTAAGAGAGAAGCTAGTTAATCAATATAGTTCCTATCCTTTCAGAAGTCTTTTAAAAAGCTGTAAATATCATAACAGAAGAAAGCAATTTGCAAGAGAGAACTTAGCTTGGATCAGATATTCATCAGTATGAGCAGAAATTGATAAAGCATAAACCCCACAATCTCTGTCCTCCAAGCCAAGATTCGAGACTTGCTCTCACTCTCAGACCTGTTGCAGGGCAGACTGAGGTCAGCCAGTGACATCACCTGGCTTGTGATCAAATTTGTGTACTGACTGTCTAGTTATCTAAATTAAATGAAAGTTTAAGGTGCAAAATGGGGTTTAGGACAAAGAACAAAAGCAAGGATGAGAAATGCTCTTACTTCTCTGGTCAGAAATCTCACCACTACTTTTTTGGTGCTTTCCATGTTAGACAGTAAAGATCTGCAGTAAAGACTCTCCATGGCAGCAGTCCATGCCTCAGGGCCACACTCCAGAGTCAGGGCCATCATTCTTTCTGCTCGGGGGACTGCACAGTGCCCTGGCTAACACCAGCAAGTTGGTCACAGTAATGTTGGTCACAGGACTAGCCCCTCTGATGCTTTCTCCCCTAAGAAACAGAGACATACTCTAGCTTTGTCACAACAAACCATGCACAGTGCTAGGTAAGCATCTTGCTCTGAAGGCAGTTTAAGCAGGTTAAAATATTTTCAGGGACTATCCACATCCCTTACAGTAACTCTGTTATTTCAGTTGCCAAGAAACTCTAAGCATCACTGCAAGGATGAAGGACAGATGCAAGGAGAGAGGCTAAGGGTCATGCTTAGACCAACTACTACAATGCAGGAAGTGAGTCTAGTGTAGGTAAATTCATGCAGCCTGTGAATAACTCAAATTTCCCCTTATTCAAAATCATATCATGCAATACATAATCCTGAACATGGCTCCCTATACTGTTGATTAAGGAAAGTATGATTGCAAGCTTACATAGCCCTACTAGATCCATCTTCTTTTTTCTCTGCTGCATGTAGAGTTGAAATAAGATGGAGTTAATTTTATTGTTTAAAGTGGCACAATACAGCTCAGAACATGGCTGGTGATTTATCTGAGGCAACACAGGAGTCTTGAAGTAAAACACAGACTTGTACTGACCCTTCTCAAGGAACCAACAAAACCTAAACACTTTCCACTTGAAGTTCAAAGGGCAAGACTTTTTTTAACTGTTAAGCACTTTAATCTTTTCTTAGAGGTAAAATAGTACTGCCACATTTGCAACATAAGATGTTATTTGCAAGACTTTTTTCCCCCCTGAAATCTCAGGAGCCTGAAGATATATGCTTTTTAGATGTTCTTAGATATGCATTTACACATTCTTTCTCTAGATTCCAACATCTCAGGCACAAGTGAAAAATTCTAATCTTCCTTTCCACTCCTTCATCTTCCCATGAACAACAACAGAATACAAGTCAAAAGATCACGCTGTGACTTTTTAGAGCCTTTTGACTACTGAGCTAATATCACAAACTCTCTGGCAAGGGTTTGACTTGGGATTTATCCTTGTCTGAGCTTGGCAGTGTATGTGCTGGTCTACTGATTATAGCAGGCAGATATATGATTCTCAGAGCACTTAGTTTCCTGTACTTCTCCCTAAATTGGTTAAGGCTTCAGAGAAGCTGGGAGAGAGAAGTTCTTAAGTCTGTGTGTTGTGGAGCTGGATGCTGCTGGCAGTGCACTGCTCATGGGAGGAAAGGAAAAAGATGGATATCATCAGGCTTTCAGTGGAATCAGAACCACGTGGGAGTGGCTGCAGTTCCTTAAAGAGTATCTTTATGGGGAGTAATAAGAAAACCCAAAAGCCCTGCCGAGTGACTTACTCTGGAGGTTATGCCACAAAAAGCCATGGGCTATGAGTCTGATTAACAATAATGACTCAGAACCAGGATCTTTCCTTTGCACTGGAGTCCCATTTGTTCCTAGCACATGTGACTGGTGCTGAAGGGCCACCACTGGATTCACAAGGAAAAGTGCATTGCCTGCAGATGAACCTAAATTGATGATGCACACTAAATAACCTTGTCCTGACTATCTTGTTTCACAGCAGAGGCAGAGAGAGGGAAGAAAGAAAGAGAAATCTCATACTTGGGTATGGCTGAAATGGAAGATTATGAAGTGGGGATCACGAAGGGATAAACAATGAATTTTTGGAACAAATAATGCATCACATTAACTACAGAACCAAATATTTTTTTGTCTCGGGATTTCTTTCCCTCATATAGCTGGTTTGTTGCTAAGCCCTAAATAAGGAGACATGATCAAAAGCAGTCCCATTCAGATCTAACTCCCTGACAGTCACTCTTTTTCTTTTGAGTTGAGTCTTTGTGAAAAGCTGGTTCCTAGAGCCATTGCAGAACAAGCACAGCTTGGTTTTCGGAAGGGACTTTCTTTCTCCATCATAAGCTGCTCACCTTTCCAGTCACATGGCATTTTCCAGTCATGTAATCTTCAAGAGAGAAGGAAGAATGCTGTGTGGCAAAATGGCTTGGGACCTCTCCTAGGAAAATGTGCACCTGCTTTCTCCCTACACATCCACACTCATCTCTGAACCAAACCAAGAGCCAACACTACACAGCTGCTATGAGGCACTATGTCAGGGCTTCATTTGCCATCATTTCTGTCACTCTGGATTGTGTTGTGTCTCATAACAGCTCCCAGAGCAGCTTCATCAAGTTGCTAATGTCAACCAAGTAAATAATGCATGCTTCAACTTTGGCTAAATATACATTAGTCTGACAGACCATAACAGCCACCAAGTCTGTTGTGCTAAGCAATCCTCAGCTGTTTATTTACCGGATCAATGGAGTGCTTTGAGCTTTGGTAAATAAATCAGTATTTAGGTAAGTTTTTAAATAGTTATTACAAGTAAAAGGGCATTGGTATCCACATACAGCAATTACATGGAACAAACCTTCTCTTTTGTGTTGGTTGTTTTTTTGTTTGTTTTTTTTTTCCCTGGAGTTCCCAGAACCCCGATCAACAAAGGTATTTAGACACAACTGAGTAAGCTGAAATCAGTGTCTGAGCTTCACTCATTTTAAGAATGACTTCTGCAGAACATGGAAGGTACTCACAAGATCCAACTGGTTTCCTCAGTATCCTTTCAGAGCAGCTGACACTGTCCAGGGCACTTGAATTATGTCTTGTTTTTTGTACAAGAAGAGATAGAAAACACTGTGATGCTGGTCTACTTACTCTAGGGCACGGGAGTTGGAGGAGAAAGCTGATTTTATCACTCAGGTCATTGATACAGAATATGAGGTTCCACTGACTGCAGACCTACTCTGAGAAAACTCTGAGGAATATACATGGTGGATGTTGGAGTGAAATTCATTACTGTTGTGGCCAGAAGTGATCTGATCTCAGAGGTTTTTTCTGTTGGTAACCAGGATGGTGATTAGACATAGCATCTTGTCTCTTCTTTTCCTACAGGTATTAGATATACAATTTGGAGTGCATCATATTTGCAGCTCTTTGAATTTAAGCCAGATAAAGCCAAAGCTGTTCCTGAATTTCAGGGGATATTGTCTATGAGATGATGATTCCAGCTTGTCCAATTTCTTTGCTAAGTAGGATTTGTGGAAAGGTGAAATGAAAAGGGATGTGCATTAACTCAAGACATCAGGACACTAAGAAGGCTGCATTTGCCTTGAGGACTCACTGTGGCCTAGGTAGCAATAAAAACATTACATAGCTGCTTAGTGCAAAACTGCTGCAAGTGTCTTTGGGTAAAACTCTGGGCTGCTGTGCTGAGGGAGACTACCATTAAGGGCTGCTGTTCATCATCTAACACAGAGGAACGGAGAGATGTCTAACTAAAGACAGAGGAATAGTTGTGGAACCCACTGCAAATAGGCTTATTTCCCCCAAATCTCTTCTTTCCATTTCTGTCACCCAAGACCCAGTGTCACTTCAATCCAGGCCTGTTTGAATTTGACTCTCAATGACAACACAATGTTTCACAATTAACTGATTACCATAGTCTCCCCAGTCCTGACTCTCATTTTCCATGTCAAAGCATCAGCTATTGGTTCCAGACCCTAACTGTGTTGATCGTGACCTCTGTATACTACTCTGCTACAGCCATTTGAATAATTAATGTCTTATGCAAAGATTAGTACAATCTGAATAAATAAATAAGAAATTGTAATAAACAGCATGTCTGGCAGCAAAATATCAGTTTAAGAATTCTAAAGATCATCATGATTTATTAATGCACTTGTCAGCATCTGTTGCTGAAAGCATTATATATGCCTCAGTAGGATTTGCCTTGATTTGTTGAACGTAAGTCAGATAGACAACAATCATGTAATGAAAAGTATTACAGTTTCTGAATCCCATATTTTTAATGTCTAAGGGAGGGCTGCTGCACGCCCTCTCTGAATCTGCCCTTTCTGTATAACTTTATTATTAACAATGAAAAACATCTCTAAATTAATTTTTCAGTCTGTGTACCATACTCTGTCAGCTTCCATGATTAGGCAAATCCACTCCATCAAAGCTCATTTGAATATTTCAATGCCTAATGGTGAATTGAAGAGTAACATGCTATCTTTATATAGTTTTCTCCAAAAGAAGGAATAAGCAGAGGTGAGAGATCTCAGAAATGGATAAACTTCAGTTTTCCAAGTCAGCTACCTTCCTCACCAAGCATTCCTCTGTCATTTCTGTGTTACCTCTAGACAGAGTGCCTGTAGGCTGATGAAGGTAGGATGAGCAGGAAACAGCAAACGGAAGGAGCCCTAAGAAAACTGACTTTCGGATGCCCAAATATCTTTAAAACTGTCATAATCCCACCCTAGTGCTTTAGGGGCAAGGTTAAAAGTTTGCCAGCTTTCCAGCCACATTAATAATGAGCATCTTAGACTGGAAAGTGATGGACAAAGTGATCCATTGATCTGGAAGTCAGAAGCCCTGCAGAAAATCTAATGAACAGCAGAAGCTTTCCCAATGCAGTAGAAGCCTGTTAAACAGATTACACTGGTGTACAGAAATGTCATTTTCTAAAGAGCCTTATAACACAGATAAATAGTGGCTTAAGGACAGAGATGGCCTTTGCTGAACCTCATATGTTCTCCTGATCTCTGTTTGTGAACCCTGCTCTCTAGATGTTTATTCCAGATATTCATGTGATACTTCTTTTTAGATAAACAATAACAAAAACTAGGTCTTTCCCTGGGCATATCGACCCTCTTGTCATATTTATTTCTCCATATCTTTTAAAACATCTTTTTTTTTCTTTTCCAAAGGCATTAAGGGAAATACCACTTGGTGTGATACCAACAAGGAAATCTGTTCTTTTAACAGATTTAGTCCATTAACGTGTTTATTTCTGTATTGTACTTTATGTTTACATTTCCTGTGTGTTTGGACTTCTAGCGGATTTATAGCTTCTGCAAAATTTATATTTGCTTCTTAAGGAGACATCTTAATTATCATAGTTAAATGTACTGTTAAAAAAGATCTCTTCATTTAAGCTGTTGAGAACTTGATTTCTCTGTAGTAAGGAGCAACAGAAATACTTTCTCATAAAAAAAAAAAAAAAAAGATGTGAAGAACCGTACAAATTTCAGGGAAGAATACAAAGAATGGCAAACACACTGTCACTGCTATGCTACTCCTCGGTTGCTTCTGTTGCTGAGGAGAGTCAGCGTGGATTAAAAACATGGGAAGTTACAACCAGTACTCAGACAATGGTGACACCTTCTCAGGAATAGAGAGAAAAGCCACAGAGCATATGAGGCAGAGGGGAAGCCTTGCAGTTTCAGTTTCTTCAGGGCAAATACAACAGCTACTGACAAGAAAAAGGAAACAAACCAACGCTGGTTGCCTTCATCACTGGTTTTGGGTTTTTTTTTATTAAAACTCCTGGCATAGAGATGAAATTGGAAAGATAAAGTAGCAAAGCCTGTTCAGGTAACTGATAAGAAAGGTTTAGAAAGCTTGGAAGGTTTAGTGGACAGAGGCAGACAATTTTTTTGCATGTAATTTCTGCTTGCATTGTGTTGCAACAGTTCAGAAGCAAAGTGCAAGATGGTTTATACTGTCATATCAGATTTACATGGTAAAATTTAATGTGTTGCTTGTCAGACTTAAGTACTGGAAGTATCAATTAAATGTCAAATTATGCTTGCCTTCAATCCTAAATGGCTCTAAAAACACAATAAAAATTTAGAATAATTTAGCCTTTTTTCCCCCCTGCAGCCTCCTCCCTCGATTTCTCAGTAGAACTCATTATATGAGATTATTTGTGAGGAGATTTTTTTTATTTCTTTTTTTTTCTGCTTGAAGTCTGGTGATTCATTGGGGTTTACATCACCAGTTAAACATTCTTCCCTTAGAAATCAATGGCTGAGGAGTGAAGTGGGTACCCAACTTTTTAATTATGACTTGAAGTAATGTAATTGTGGATTTTAATGGCTCATACATCTCTTTGACAGTTCATAAGAGTTTGTTGAAAGTTTTGAAAGCAATGAAATCAGTTTCTTGGATATTCTGCTAGCAAAAAGTGAACACATTTATATTAATTGGAATGTAGACATATTAACACTAATACCTGTGTATTTTTGTGAGATGTTTAACATGTTGAAGATTCTGACCAGGAGCCTGGCAAAGGGGAGCATAAGAGGTGCCTGCTGCTCTTTCTATTGAGTGATGTCTTATATTATTGATGCCACAGTGAGCACAGCAGCATGATAGCATGATAAATTGAACATTGCCAGGCCTGGCTCTGTAGACAGTGAGTATGGGGAGATTTCTGAAGGTTAGGATATGCTGGCTGGCAATACATGGTGCGGAGTCATTACACCCAATTCCAATATTTGGTGTACGCTTATCCAATAGTCTGCAATAAGGCTGATGTTGGCTTGGCTAATTCTCAGAGGCAGTGACCAAACTCACTTTATTTCCTGTCCAGGTTACTCTTCCATCCTTCAAGGAAGAGCCTGTGCCTATTAACATTCTTTTTATTAGTGATTTTATGAATCATATGAAAAACAGAGCAACAGGACCAAACATGGCTTGGAAAGGAAGGGATTTATCTCTTTTACTACGACATTATCAGCATGTGTTGCAGCTTTGTTCTGTTTGATTAGTTTTTTCAGTTCTCAAAAAACTTGGACTGACTGTTCTCAAGAAACAGCACAAATCAGGAGGATTCAAATAACCTAGAATTAGTTCCTTTTTACTATGGGAAGAGCCCAGGAAATACAATTGGAAATAGGTGCTAAATGTTACTGGAAATAATAAGCTACATTTATTTTTTTTTTATGAAAACACTCTCAGTAAAAAAAGAAAAAACAATCAAAAACTAACAAACCAACCAAAAACCCCACAAAACCCCGCAACAACAATAATATGTTCTTTGCTAAAGACACAGAATAACAGAGTGTAAGCAATGGGTAACAGCAGTCAGAACAAAGGCTTCCCAAGCGAATCCTTTGTCAAGGAACACCATTGGTGTTTCAAAAGAAAGGTAGTATTCATCTGAAAATCCAAGGAAAACAAGTTCCAGCATTAAAAAGGACTTTCTAAGATGACAGAATGGCTTCTGTCAGTGATTTAATTCTTCTGTATTGATACTCGAGAACTAAGGAGAGTTAACTACCTAGGAAATTAAAATTAATCTTAAAGTATTCATTGAAGTGGCATCACACCTATAGTTAAGGACTAACCCTGACATCCCCAAATGAAGAAGGTAGTGAGAGAGACAAGTAGGTACTACAGTGCTCTTTGCTGCCGTTATCGGGGTAACTTTGTTTGACCAAGTGTTCAGTGTCCTTTGGGGACAAAATGTTACATGATTAAACAAAGAGAAACTGTCCACAAAATCTTACAGTGTAAAGCTGATTTGGCAGTGAAAGCACAGGGAAATCATGAGATTATTCTAACATACCACAGTGCTCAAAAATGAAGCAAGAAAAAAACCCTAATCTCTTCAATCTTCTGCTTCCCCTGGACACCAAAGTCACAAAGCAGCACCTGCCAGCTGCAGCAGCCCAAGGAGCTTGTGACAATTTCACTGCCCCTCGTTCTGGATGTATCAGCTGCTTCTCACATCAGGGAAAATCACCCGACACACAGTCACTGCTATCTGTGACTTTCTGATGTCAGATCAATAGCACAGCGCTGCTCTGGAGTGACAGCTCAATTAGAGAAGAATTCTGGCATAAAATTTCAGAGGCAAAGACAATCCTGCACTAGAGTGTCACAGGAATGACCCTTCAAAGAATTAAATGGTGTTTGTCAAAGATGGCTCAGATTTTCTCAGGGATTGACTCCTAGCAGCTGACTTATACAGTGTGTCAGGAAATGATGACAATTTAGAAACTATTACAGTTTCGTTTCTCTTTTTGCTTCACAAAACCCCCTTATTTTTGAACCTCCTGTTGCATTTGGACAAACCTCATCAGATCACGTCACGCAAAGAAACCGTTTTTTGCTTCAATTGAATGGAACTCTGACTTCTGGTGTGACACTACTTTAGGATGCCTGACTACATCATTCCAGAGCCAAGCATTTCTGTTGTAAATGCAGCAATTACCTCATAACAGGTGATTATACAAATATACATGTACATATACAATAAAATTTGTTCATAGCTGCATGCAAACAAATAGGTACTGAAGTTGTTTCTGAGAAATCTTTGCAAAAAATATGTTAGAAAACCTTGCACCTCCATAAGTGAAGGTTAGGAGCCAAGTGAAGCTTTCAGGCATTTAGATCAAGCAACATCACTGTGTTTTGATCTTACAGTCTTGGAAGACTCAAGGTCCACACTTAGGTCAGTTCAAATATATCCAGTTATATTTAAAATAAAAGAGAAAACAGTCACTACAGTCCACTTGTTAGCCTTGAGCATTCACAATTTAGATTTCACTGGATAATTAGTTTTCTCAAGTTGTTCATAAGCTTGATTGGAAACTCACATCCATTTGGAAAGGGGATTTAAATTCTCCTGCAATTCCTGTGTTCCCACATGACAGGTGGTGACAAGGAGACAAGCTAAAATATCAAGGGTCTCTAATGAAACACCACAAAAAGAACATCCCACAAAAAGAAGGACTTTCCTCTCCGAAAGTAGGCATGGAAAGCACAGGTCTGACCTTTCATCAGCTCAGTGATTTACTCTCCAGATTTATTCTACAAGAAATATACGACTTGAATAACTATATGATTTGAATAAATCCCAGGCACAAAAATTTATCTCTTGCCTGCAGGATCAATTTCTCTTTGGACACTTTTCTCTACTGTTTTTTGCCTTGGCTGGCAAAGAGTGAAACTTTTGTCAGGGAAGAGACTGGAGAGCAAAAGCAAAGCTAAAGAAAAAGCAACTTTCATGGTCCCTAAAAGGCCACATTATCACTGTGTTGGTCTCTCCTAACAAAAGTCAGCCCCGTCTTTTTTCCTTTTTCTACTGAAAAACAAGACCTGAATTGCAAATCGTGTTTACAGGGTACAAATCATATTTGTTACAACTCCACCACCTGAAAACTGACCCCAGATTTCCTCATATATTTGGAATGGGATGGTAAGAAACCCCACCAGAGGCTGCTGCTTCTGACATGCAACTTCAGAGGCATCTCTGCAGAGGGAAGCTCTATGTAGCACTGAAAAATTAAGGCTTTTACCCTGGTAGCCCTGGAAAAACTCCTGATAACAGCAAACACTTTGGAAAGGACCCTAGGGAATCCTCAGGCCAGTAAAATCTTCTGTCTAGGAACAGGAAAGTAATGAAAAAAGAGAAAAACAATCACCCTTGTGAAGGAGGAAAACAACGACCCTTGTGAATACTCCAGTACTTTTTGAGCTCTGAAGGAGAAGCCTGTCTGGAAAGACACAAGACATGCTAAGATGAGGCAGAACACAAGTCAGGTCTCTTGGGGGCTGTGCACACTCTGCTGTAGACTCCCAGCATGATATTGGACAAGTCTGACTGAGAGTTCTTACAGAAGAAATTGTGCCCAGTGTGAAACGTCCAGAACATAATTATCTTTCTTTGAAAATTACAATCATAAGCATCGCTGTAGTTTTCTGCACTCTGGGTTAGAGCACTGGCAGGCTTGGGTTTGGATTTATGTCATTACTTGGGAAGCTATAGCACCCAAACAGCAAAAGAAAGCTCTTGGAGTAATCAGGAAGGAACATCACCAGGGAGCCTTTGTCCTGGTGAATTTGCAGAGTTTGTGCAAATACATGGAAATTGAAATGGAATTGTTCTCTGCAGCCAAAATATGGAGAGGAAAAATAACTGGTAGCTAAGTTCAGTGCAATATACAAACAAACTTGCCAGTTAGTCACACAGAGCCTGGGACACCCACTTTCTAACAGGTTAGAGGTTTCACACTAAGGACTCTGTCATTCTAATGCTGCAAAGTGGACTCCTGAAAGGTTTCAAAGGCCAAACAAGAGACGATTAGCTTCAGTATCAAAGCAGAAGTGCTCATTTAGTCCTGTGCTATTGATCTCTTCTTAGACAGACAGCAGCTTCAAAAAGAGAATTAACAATAAGAAAATATGAAAAAAGAAACTAATTCAAAAGCAAATCACAGCATGACAATTGTAAAGAAAATGAAAACATTTTATTTCAGTTCTTCTAAGAGGCTTTGGAGAAGTGCTGACCATGATTTTGCATCTAAATACATTTTGAATCAAAGTTTTTCATCAGCCAGCCATACAGCATCTTTTTAAAAGTCCAGATAAATAGAAATGCCTCCAAGCTGGTGAGCTATAGTAACACCCAGTAGTTCACATAATGGTGATATTTGCTAGATGGAATATTTGAAAAATGCATCTCCTTAATTCTACAGCTCAAAAAAACTCCCAGTAAGATGCATTTGACTCTCTTTTTACTGAGATCACGTAGAGATGAAACTGAGCCTTTTAAGTCAGAGGCTTGCTGATCACATGCTGGGTGAATTTCCAAGGCTGGGAGAAATTTTCCTTTACGAATTCATCCTCACAGAACAGTCTTTTGAGCACTAGTCACATGCTTTTTGAATGTACCACAGGCAGTGTCTTGGCAATGGTTTCATGGTCAGTAGTAATAGTATTTTTCTTTATGGTGAAAGGTGGGAAAGACATAAACACCATTTGTACTAGTCTGGAATAACATACTGGTAGGTAAAATGTTTCAAGTAGAGCACCAACTATTGATTAGGCAATGACCATTGTTGCTGCTTTATTTTTCCATGAAAAGTGACTGTATTACTACAACATGCACTTATAGGGAGAAATGTGTGCATCAGGATGAGGAAATCCTACATGTGTTTAGGCCAGCTGAAAGCTCTACGTCCACAACAGGGACAAGACCCTTCCAAAGAGAGCTGATGGAAGCAGGAGGAGATTACTAGAGGGATAGTAGAGACCAAGGAGTCATCCTGAAATAACCCCACAAAAGAGACATTTGCTTCTATGCATAAGAAGGGCAGATGGGGAAATAGAAATAACTATTCATTAATATTTTGTAGTGAAAGAATAGCTCTGCTTATCTGATCTCTGCCCATCAATCATGATGAAAGATGCTGCTACGTGATGTCCTTTGGTGGGACAGTGTAATCTAGAAGACAATAGGTGGGGATTTTGGAGGTCTCCCTGCTCTCCCTGTCTCAGCATCCCTTTTTTTGCTCCAGCGTCTTCATTTCCCTTCAGGGAACTGGCAATTTTTGACAAAGAGCTTTGAAATATGTTAGCTAGAAACCTTTTTTTTTTTTCGTAATCAGGTGGGACTCACTTCAGAACAACAAAATCAAGACATGAGTAGTGCTTTACCTACACTTTTCCAATGATCTATCTTTTCCTCTCATCTGAAGTATGAGCTACTAAAGATCAAGGAAGACATGTTAGATTCCATCCCTACTTGCTTGCTCCGGCCATTTTTGCAAAAGAGACAGCCATCTAGAGTGAATTCTCTAGATATGTGGAAATGCACGTAAGAATCTTGAAGCTGCTTGTACATGTTCTCAACATAAGTTTGAAATATCCATGCATAGTTTTCCTTACTCATCCTTCTCCAGAAGCTCCCTAGGTTTATGATTCTTCTTTCCTGCCTACACACCCCCCTCCCAAAAAACAAGAAANTTAATCCAGACTAAAGGTCAAGATGTTGTTTGTATTCCAGATTAAAATGATTAGGCATTTCTATATATTTCTATATCCCTGGGAAAGTCTGTGCAACCTCATCTACTTTAAAACAATGAATGTTTAGTAAAAACAAATGGTTTTCTTAACACATTAGTGAACTGAAGTACTACTGCAAGACAGACCCAAAAACACTTGGTTTTCTTTCCAGCAAAGGATTAAAAAGAACAGTTTTCAGTGGCTGAGGAGTAAAGGATAATTATTACTTCTCTGTTCCTTTAAACAAGACTGCCATGTCCAGTACATACATGCACACAAATATACTAATAAACTTACAAGTAAATGTTTTATTCATGTGTTTTATTCATGAGCGTTCATGCTTTCCACATGAATTAAACACTACTTGCTTGGACTGAATAAGGTGTTCTTAAATATTTTTTTCAATTTTCCTTAGAATTCCCAACTGCTCTGCCCATAATATTGCTGCATTTATGAAAATTTACAATGAAATTTTATGCGTAAGAATCCCAAGGATCCTGCTAAATAAGGAGATACATTTTAACTAAAGACTTTACGTTGATCTCTGAAATACTGGAGACATTCTTTTGTTTTGTTTTGGTTTGGTTTTTGTTAGATTTTCAATAAAGAAATATTATCCTTCAATAAAAACTGCTTCACTCTGGGGCTTCATTCTTCAGAGACAAAGCAAAAGCTTTTTACATGATATTTGAAAATGGAAAATAGACATCTTTCAACTCAAAGGGAACCAAAACTATATGTATTTGTAGAAATCTATGTGACTATAATGTGTTTGTATGCAGTTACAGTATGAAAGAGCACTGTGCAAATATAGTTGCAATGAATACGTGAAAAGCCCTTTGCGCTGGGGTTCTGATTAAAGGTAGGGAGAAAAAGAATCTAGAAATAATAGTAAAAACAGTAATAAAAAATGAAGGCATCTGCCTCAAATGGAGATTCCTGATTATTTCTCTGATATCACAGAATAGACCAAACCAATGTTATTACCTAAAACAAAAGAAAATTCACATTCTTATCTGGGTAGGCAACTGGTGTTTGACTAGTTCAAGTTGTAGCTAAACATAAGAAGTGCTTCTGGCAAAAAAGTCATTAAGACACGTCAGCTCTGATAGCTGTACAGATGCCTACAGGCACTTCTGCATTATCAAGCTTTAATGGAGATGTTCATGATATTTGCGAAGCATTTGCTGTGTAAGTTCCACACTGAGTCAGGAGAGGGATGAGAGGGGTTTCTATAACCCTAAGGTTATGTGTTGATGATCTTGCATTTATAGACTGAAAAAAATGCATACAACTCAGTTTAATGACCCTCTTCATTTAATAATGTAACATATCATCGTTTCTAGACATGGAACATCTGTTACAATCACATTTCATAGATTTTGTGCTGGTAAAGAAATAAAGAAGCAGATGGATTCCCTAATGTCAATGGTGTTAGTGTTTATTTAGAAATCACATATTGAATCTCAGGCAATCTTTATGTTTTGGTCCCCCCTCCAGCAGAAGGGGTAGCACTACTAATTGCATCAACAGCATGAAGCCTTTTCCAAAGTGTGGATAGCTCGCCTGGATTTGGATGCCACAGAAAAAGCTAATTTCCAGGAAGGAGGTTTTATTTTGGGGAGTTTGAAGACTGTACTTAGTATGAAAATGCTATTTTTACAGCAGTTTAAACCCTTACATATCCAACTTAATTGTAATCTGACTTCCAAGGTACCAGTAGTCATGACAACACAGGCTACAGGTTTCACCAAATTTTTGGCTCCATGTCAGAAAGCCCCAGAGGGTTTGTACTGTATCTGCTGGTGTGCTGGTGGTGTCACTCAGTGTTCACCAAGCCCCAAGGTAGATGCTGTGCACAAAGTTCAGGTGGACCTCTGTGTGAGGCACAACTATCTCTAAGATTAAGATCACTGTTCCAGTTAGCTATTAACACTGGTCTTTATTGTGCTTGTCAAAAATACTTTTTATAGTTAGTTTTTTCCTGAAAAACTCAATTTTTTCTCAAGTTTTGACAGTCTTTCTTTCTCATAAACTCTTCACCTTTTACTCTGCTATCCTCTACCTAAATTTAACATCTGCTAAATAGCTAAAATTTTTTTTGTCCTCATTTCTTCACATGTCAGAAATTTAAGACTTGAATACCGTGATCACTGAGTCACCCTACTAAGTGAGATCAGATCCCTCATATTTTATCAGCTATTGAAAGAAACTTCCATTTTACTTCATTATGTGTCAGGAATTTGGAGGGAAAGTGCCTCAAGATGACTGAAATTATATTGCCACCATGCAGAGTAACTTGGGATTGTATGTTGAAGATGGCATTTTCCTTCACATCTCTCAGCCCCAAAAGTAAAATTGCATTTACTACCTCTATTTAAAAGCAGCCTTATCTCTCACTGTTCTCCTTTTTGGGGTTTTAGCTCCATCAGAATTGCTGTTAGCTATCAAATTCTTGGCTGCAACTCACACTTCTAATTAAATCTGAGGTTCCTCTTGTCTGGAAACCAGCAGAGAATAGTTAAATGGGTCTTCCATAGCAGCTGATGCAAAACAGCTGCATTCATGATGAAATACAATTAAAATTTCAATATGTCTTATCTGCTTCAGCCAGTAATTCACTTGGAGTTACTTGGTTGCTGCTGTTGTGTGTCCTTGTAAACAGGGATCAGAAAGGTAACTTTGTCTGTGCTGAATTGTATCGCTTTTCTTAAAAAAAACAAAAAAAGAGAGAAAGGATCAAGGTTCAAGATGTATAACTTCATATATTTTAATTCTATATAGCAGAATTGGGGGGGGGGGGGGGGGGGGGTTGTTGTTGGCTTAGTCT
>VWZG01012294.1:226397-272521 GCA_013396735.1 Grallaria varia
GGGGGGGGGGGGGGGGGAGAGGGGGGTTTGTAGTCTGTGTAGCCAAACTGATTTATACCACTTGAATTTCTGTCCCACAAACTGTTGGAGCAACAATCAAACATTTCTTTCCAAGTCAGAGAAAGGCTGTCAAGTTATGCATACTCATATACAATATATATGCCAGGCTTAGAGAAGAGAAATCAACACAAATCAAAGCAGCAACCACAAAAAATTACAATGTGCCTTTTCAGTCAACATACGATGGTCCATTCCTCTCAGCAAACAAGGGAAGATGGTTGATTATATGGGAGGAATTAATCATATCCACAAATATGTATCTTTTTTAGTCTGTGATATTTGACAGTGGCTAAATAGATTTCTAAGCCTTCATCAAAGGTAGTATGAGAAGAAAATCCTATGGGGAGCCTGAAAACACTAGAAGAAATGAATTAAATGTGTTTCTATTTCACACTGAATCAATCCACACACTTTCTCTCTCCTGTGTCTGTACTTTTTTATTGGTTACCTTAAGGGGACCTTTAGCCATTTTTGGGAAATGAAGAAGAAATTCTCTTGAAAATGCAGGACTGCCCTTTCCCATAAATGTGGTGGGAGATGATAACTATGTGAGACTGCTTTACAATCTCTATTGGAGCATTAAGAAAAATATCAATGACATTGAGTTGGAACCATCTGCCTAAAAGTTAGACACCTAGGCTGAGTCCTGTATATATCATCATATGTAGTCAGTAGAATCATACTTAAAAAAATTGAGGAAAATGGCCCTCTGGAGATGCAAGAGTTTTATTGTGGATAACAGTGCACCCTAAGCATCCAATTTTTATCTAAGTGAAATGAAACTCTACTATGTAGAAACCAGTGTAAAAAATTCCTGCTTACAATCCACAGTTAAATATTCGTTGCGGGCAAGGGATAGCTATCAAATATCCTTGTGAAATGAGAGTCTCTAAGGTGAGGGAGTTGCAGGACTCTGTTCCAAAATGTGAGACAAAAGATAAGCCCTGGCAGTTGGCAGAGCAGCACTCCTCCCCTTTCTCACACCGGGTACTGGGGCAGGCAGTGCTCCTCCAGTGGAAAGTCCTTTGCAGTCCACCCTACCATCCTTACTCTCCTTACACATGCTCCCACTTTATGGCCAGTGAAAGCAACTTAGGATATGAATTCTCAACTTGAGACAAATATTTGGTATCTCAGCACTCAGACAAGCAAGGAAAAATATTGGGTTTCACTGAATTGAAATTTTGCAGGAATGGAAAATACTGATTATGTTAGTCTTTCCTACTCTCAGAGGAGATGAAAACTCACCTGTTGAGCCCTGGCTGGATGACCATGCCTCCTTTCCTCTTAAAGCCACAAACCCACATTTCAGCGTAAGGGATGTGAGAACACTTGTATTCTGCTCTGGTTGCCTACAGGGCATGAAGGGCAGAAAGCATCCCTTTTTGGTTTACTTCATACCTGTGGACAGTTACACGTACAGACTATCAAGTTTAATTTATGCAAGAGAATCCGCATCAGACAGAGAGGAAAAAGAATACCACCATCTCCCATCTGATAATGCAAGATGACTTACACATAACCGGGGAATAAAGGCAAACTGTTTACAGATAGTAAAGGAGAATCTCCCGGTGGTTCTTTGGCTGTTCCAGGGACAACTCAGCAACACCCAAAATGCATTTCCCAGAAATCAAAGAAATGCCAAAACATAAATATGGTTATCTCACCAAATAATAATACTGAGCATGAATGTTCATGAGCTCAGTGGTACTTGTGTTAGCAAAAACATATCAGAGTCGTGTGATCTTTCTGACTGGAAAGTGTTTTGCTTTCCTAATACTTAATTGATCCTTTTAGCTATGACTAGTGGATTGTATGTAAATAACATAATGCTACAGAGAAGTTCCTTAATCAGGCCTTAAAATGAATGAATCGTTCCATGAGGAATAGAGAAAAAAAAGATCACTTGAAATTTTCCTTTGCCTTGAAAAGATGCATCACTCTACCAGCAACTGTGTCTTTGTTCCAATAATTATTTCAAATTGTGACAAAGGAGAAGAATTACGTTAAATAGAATTAGACCCTCTCAGCCTAGATGCACCTTTTGTTTCTGGGAGATATGAAGGAATCAGGAGCATTTGATCATTGAGCTCAAAGTTTGAGTGGTGTCTGTATGGTGCATGGCTAGAGCTTGCAGATTCAGAAACAGAAGCTGATTTTGAGAAGTGAAAGTTAGTGAACAACAAACATGCAAAGAACAACAACTACAAAAAGAAAAAAAAAGAAAAGCCATGCAGAAAAAAACAAACCCTCTTGTGACAGATAACAGGCTGCAGCTAAACCCTGCTGAGCTCATTTTCAGTTTTGCTTCACAGACCTTGATTCAGGTTACAGCACTTCAGGGACCTTAGCAAGTATTGATTGGGGAAGTTTTTGGAAGCCACTAAGTTTGTCTCAGGCTCTTGAGAGGAAGAGAACTGAGTCAATGTAGAATCCTCTCTGGAGGAATGGAATAAAGCACATGGAGTCTGCATGAGTAGCCGTTGCCTTGTTGCAGGCAGTGGCTGTGTGACAAGGAGAGATTTATAGTAAGTAAAAGACAATATTGGAAGAAAGAACTGATGATGCAAATTATCAAGAGTATTATGCTGAAACCTTGATAAGAAGAATGTGACTGTGCCAGTTGCAGTGTGGTGATTTCTCTTAGTGATTTCTCTTAGACTCTGAAGCTATCTTTAAATATGAGCAGAGGCATTAAAACCCCTTGGCATTCTGATGAGAACCTGTTTTCTCTGCAAAAATTTCTCTGGAAAACTGTTTTCCAAACATTAAAATTTTCATAGCTTTTTTCCACATCCATTGCAATGGTTAAATCAGTTTCCTTCATTGTTCAGAAAATAATATTTTTCAGAGAACCAAGAGAAAATTAGGGCATAAATGTTTGGCTTGGATTGTTTCAGATTTTGACAGTAGTCATGTCAGTTGAGACAGAGACATGATCCTGGGGAAGGGAGTTGTAATAGAGTCCTAGTTAACTTCCAGGTGTCTCTACCTCCTTACTGTATCTTCAAAGCTTGCCTAAATAAAGCTGCAAAAGTATTACTCTCAGTAGCTCCCTTTGTCCTTCCACGGGGTGCACCCTTGCTGCTCTGACTGTCTCTGGCTGGATACTTGAAACAGAGTCTGGTGATTCGCAGGCAGAATGTTCACTGACCATTGTGGTGGTCAAGCACAGCCCCCAGGGCTTTGTCTCATGAGTTTGTGCCTGATCTCTTTTTACTTAATGCAACTCAGAAATGCAACTCACAAATCTATGTGTGTTAGATTAATACTTTAAAATTACATTTGGAGATGCCTCAATGAGTTCTAGCAGAAAAAAATGCAAATAAATGTAGATTTCTTTTATTATCAGATTCATCAAAGCAAACAAGCAGCAGAAGGGCCATTATTAGACATTGATAAGAGTGCATATTGAATGATTTCCCTAAGGAATTCAGTAAAACTCATTTCATTCCATTTCCTTTTATATAATAATATCAATTGTTTCACACAGGAACACCTGCACACACTGTTTTCTGATCTCTTTATTAATTTATTTTATTTCTTGAAGAGGAAAAAATGCAAAACTTGTTCTTTTCAGTTCTATATTGTAATTTCAGAATGTGAAAAAGAGGCTTGAAGAAAGGTATTCAGACAGATGCTGAGGAAAGTAGTGTCACAAATGCATAACCATGAATTAATAAAATAATGGCTCTGAAAAGAGAATGTTTTTGTGCCAGAGATGAAGAGGAGACTAAAATGAGAGAGAAGCAGGAAAATGAGAGTGCCTAAGAACATGAATTTCTATCCTGAGAACCAATAAAATGAGGAAATTTGCTATGAATAAATAACTTCCACATTTTATAATACTCCATTAGCATTTGGCAAGTAATCAAAGTTGAGTTTCTTTCCATTCAAAACCATCATCAGAATTATTAGTTTTTGTAATACCTATATATATATAAAGCTGAGACATGTTTATAACTCTATTTCAGTGCTGAAAAAACTTGTCTTGAATAATACCGTACAAGGTCATCCACGAAAAAAAAATCATTCCTAGAAACAGCCATATCCCTGACATAAAAGAAATTCTGTGTGCATCTTTAAACTGATATTAAACTGGTTTTATCAGCTTTGTAGAAAATATCCTTGATAAAGAATCTATTCTCACAATGAGACCCTCTGCCAAGGGTTTGTGAGGAATTTCAGGGGACTGTTCATTGTGAGTAACAGAGATCCAGTACAGCGCTCATAGTGATTTACCTTTATACTGCTGTGTCACCCTGTAAGACTCATGGTCCAGTTGGTTGCTGGGACTTGCAGCAAACAGTACTTGGACTGTGTTAAAATCACTAGCAATAATTGGTAATATAACTGTTACCTGCTGCACCTAATGGGAAAGGTGTAAAGATTTGCAGAATTTTTGCTTTATTAGGTGGGGAAAATTAGATTAGAAAACTGGGACTGCAGAACAGAGAGCTGAAAAGACATCAGAGAGGCCAAGCCTCTTCCACATCTTAACCAAGAAGTATCTGATTCCTATTCAGAAATGTATTAAAGATTCACCTTAAAGTTGATGGACTGTCTTACATTCCTCTGATTCCCAGTCTCCCTGACTAAAATCTGCTTCACAGCCCCAGAGCAGTAACAGAGAAAAAGTTCCTCTAATTTTGAGCTACTCAACTCAGATTTATATCTATCCATTTAGGACCACATCTTCCTTAAAGGAAATGTTAATTCTTTTTCCTGAGGCAGCGGTGATCTGTAAATGGTCTTAGCACTGTCAGACAACATAACAAGGAGAAATGGTCACAAACTGCAGTGGGAGAGGTTCAAGCTGGACATTAAGAAAGCATTTTCCTGAGTTTATTGGTAGTGACCACCAGAGGAGGTGTGGCATGCCCATCCTAAGAGTTGTAAAAGACTTAGTACAGAAACATGGTTGGCCTGATGTGGCTGTGCTGACTTAACCTGGGGCTTGACAAGAGGACCTCTGGCAATGCCTTCCAACAAGTGACTCTAGGACTGTTCCCAGATGTTTAATTCAGCAAAATTATCCTGTCTCCTCTCAGACTAGGTTCCATCAGATGGAACTTAGTCTATCCACTGTCTTTATAACTACTTTCTTTCTTACAACTACTTCTGAATTTCTCTGCTCATTCCCAGCTCCCTTCTATATCTACAGTCCAGTGCAAATGATGTTTCTGAGATCCAACTTGTGCCTTAATATGCCTTGTGGTTTTTCTAAAGTCTTTTGCAGAGACATTAAATGCTTTCTCCTGGAGGAATCTATATATATCCAAAATAATATTTGTCTTTTTCCTGGTCACATCATACAAGTGGCTCTTGGTCATCCTACTGTTGACTTATTTACCTAAATATTACTTTTCCTCTATCATTTCCTTATAAGGATTCAAGAATAAAAGTGACATATTCTATAATTAATAGTGACTGTAGTTACTGGGAACATGTCCTTGAACTTTAATCATCTGATCCTGATTAATCAGACCTCGATGTAGTCTCTTTCATACTATGTAATATTCAGATTTTCTTTAATTTTTTTCCAGTGCTTCTAACTGTGCGTCATAGCAAATTTTATAAGCTCAGCCTCCTTATGTTAAATTTCTGAAGAAATTCCATCCTGACGCCAGTTCTAGGGAATTCCAAAAATAACTTGCCTTCAGCTAAATATTTCTCATTTTAGTACATGCTGTAGTAATCTGTTCTCTAATCAGGACTTGCCTTGAAGTAATTCTACTAGTAATGATTTTCTGCAATCTAACTACTGTATTCCCATGCTGCACCATATCAAACACAGCTCTGGAGTCTGAATAGACTATTTCCCTTACCTGAAAAAAAAATAGAGAATGATTTCTTATCAACAGAGGAATTAAGAACTAATAAAAGATGGAAGCATCTTTCCTTCCGAAATAAAACTAAAAGATCAGGTGGAGATCTGCCTTTCTAACTTTGCACTATATTTTCTTCTGGCTTCCCTGGACTTTACAAATAGATCCATAATTTTTTTTTCCCTGCTAGATTTGAAAAGATGGTATTTTTTTAAATTTATCAATAATGACTTTAATGAAATGTATCTGCTGAGATCTTGAGTGAAACTAGTTAACATACCTTCATTCAAGAAACCTGAAAGCAGAGCAAGGTAATTCAGCCATGTGTACTTCTGTTTCTGCTTTGATTTTCTTCTTTGCCTTCATGATTTTCACCCAAAAAAAGGGTAGTATAAGTTGACCTAAAACATATATTAAAAAAGAAGCACTGAAGAGATTCCATATCCACACGTGCTGGATGATAAACTGAGATCACCTGTGGAAATCAAGGAACCTCATGTCTGCCAGCTTGGATGTGATCTACCGTGGGACGGTCTATGTTCCCACAGCATGAAAACCAGAAGAAGCACTTCTGCCAATAGCTGTGTTGCAGGTTATAGTCCTCAGAGCACACTGCTCTGCTAGACACTGCTAGACAAAGACATTTGGAGCTCCGTTCTTGCTTTAGACATCATCAAGAACTCAATTTTGTTGTCTAACCAGAGGAATATGGTGCCACTTAAGATATTCTGGGGTATCATGTCTGGTCACCAGACCAGAATGTCACTGCTCTTCTGTGAGCTGTGTGTCATCTGCCAAACCTGTCCAGGACATTTCAAATGACTCTGCATGCAGANATGTGAGCTGTGTGTCTTATCTGCCAAACCTATGTGCCTGTGTTGGATAGTCCAGGATATTTCAAATGACTCTGCATGCAGAACACTAAATTCAACCATTACTCCCCTTGTAAAGTACGTGCTTTTTACAGTGCAAATTTATTGGAGCATATGGTGTCTGTTTTAATAATTCAGTGATGTCCACAGAATGACAGTTTCCCTTGGGAAAGAGCTGGAATTCAGTTGAAGATTAAGAACTTCGTCTTACATATCTCAGTGTGAGCTGGTCTGACCTTCCGGGATAGTCAGTAAAGAACCTGTCTTGCCCACTGCAAAGCTGTTCATTCGGCTCACCAGCCACAGGCTGCTTAAGAGAGATCAGAGTCTACAATGACTCCAGTAGCTATTTAAACTCCTTGCCCCAGTGCAGGCTTCCAGATGTAGAGAATTCTACTTAAATGCCTTGATCTGACATAGATTTCCATTCTAAATTCCTGTTTCCTGCAAGTGAAGTGCTGAATGCACTGAATAGGCTGGATATTTCCTTCCATTCCTGTGTATCTGTTCACTCACCAGAAGAACATTTGAACAGTTCAGTGCTTCTCTCCAGTGTGGTTTTAAGTGACTTGTTTGATGGAGCGTCTAACTCATGAGACTATTGCATCCTCTAATGAATGTCAGTTAGACCCATGCTGATAGTACCTAACTCACATTTCCTCTTTGATCAGTGTCAGTCCATTAAACCCATCTATCAGAGATCCCTGTGCTCAGCTTTATGACTATTGGGAGATTATTAGAAAAGGATGATGAGCAAACAGATATGCCTACTGGTTCTGTTCATGGTTGGTGAGAGAAGACTGGGCCATTGGGCAGATCCAGGTTAAGAATACCAGTGCAGCAATAGTGTTGTAAATATAAAACATAAATACAAATGTAATGACCTCAGAAAATGTGAGGGCTCTGTGGTATATAATGGCATGGAACACCCTTAGAATTCATGGCCTGGGGACCTCTGAATCAGAACTGTCCTAGAAAATAGTCAATGACTTCTGAAATTGATGATGTGGTTTGATAGGTGGTAGTGTAAAAGGCTTTAGTGCATTAGAAATTATTATCCAAAAAAGTATTTGAGGTGTTTAAAGGTTCAGAGAATAAACTTGTTTGTTTCCTGGGGATATTTTGGAGTATTTTCACCTTCCCTCCCGCTTTGCTTCCCTCCCTTCCATCTGCAAATAATAGGTAAGTCATAAGTAAAGGGATAAATTTAGAGTAATACTAAAATTTAGTCATATAAAGAGTATCTCAACTTCAGAAAATTAACTTTCTTTTTTCTCTCCATAGGCCAGAACACAATTTAAAGAGAAAGGAGAAAAAAAGGAACTAAATAAAAAAAAACCCATACAAAATTAAAATAAGCCAAACCCAAAGTATTTTAATGAGAAGTCTCTATTAAAAGAGGATAAAGACTAAATCAAGTATCTATACTCAATATAAATAATATTGGAGCATGTAAGAAGCATTAGAGTTACACACTGATTTCCACTAGTATGCAATTTATTTCTAATTTCCCACAGAATCATAATTTTTAGTCCATTAAATTTAGAAGCAAGTGATAAAACATAGAAGGATTAGAAAAAGCATTCACGAAATACAGATCTCCTTTTAAAGTCTTTTTCTCTCCCCTCCTTTTCTCATCTGAGAAGATGAAGGTTTTTGAAGCATGTGAGAGAGTATCTATGCATTAACCTTTCTGTCTGTCTGTCTCTCTCTGTATATATATCTGTATAAGCTTCTGTCACACTCACACTTGGATGTCAGAAAAGGGGAGGAGGGCTGGCAGGCAGACAGCGGGTTGGCAGTGGGGAAGACATCATTGTTGTGTTGCCAAATTGTGGCAATCCCAAAACCCTGGTCATAAAGAAAGGTCCTGTAGACTAATCTAAGCTGCATGTAGACATGGGTTTCTGAATTGCTTCCTGCGTGGAATGGCAGCAGAGTTCAGGACTGGATTACCTACCCAGTTATGTATTTGCCTTTTTAAGTGGGAAGCCTGCAAAAAGGAAGAGAAGCTTCTCAGAGAAAGGCAAGACTTATAAATGTTAATAGGGGAGGTGCATATTTATGAAGCTTGCCCTCTCCCTAGGCTGCAAGGAACAAAACTGTATGAAATACTGTGGTTTCCCATGAGTGAGATCTTGATGACTATTTATGTGGAGTCCCCACAAACCACTTTAACAGTATTTTAATTTAATGCACTTAGTGCTTTCATAGCTATTGAAAGCAAAGGGAAGTTTTATGACCCAGTTGAATGTGCACTGGGATATGTATTACTGACACTTAAAACACAGGAAATGATGTTTTTCTCAGAGGGCAGCCCTGCTGGGCACACGTATAACCTACATACAGATAGCCCTCCTGAGTCCCACATGAGCTGACAAGAACAGCCCACTTCTCTCCATAAAGAGTCCTCTAAACAGGGTGGAAAAGCAAATCTGCATATAAAGCTGTGTTTTTTGGTTCTTTCTCATCTTGGTTAAGGTGGAGCAATGTCACTTGGCCTGGGAGAGGGAAGCAGGCTCACTCTTTTTCTTCCCTGGAAGTAGTGGCTTGCTGTGCAACATCTCTGCCTTGGCAGAGTTTTGCTGGCCACAGCTTCTGCGGGAGAGGAATGGCATGAAGTTCAAGGGCCTGTGCAATGGGGGAGCACAAACTTTGGTGTCAAGACTTCTGTGGTTCCCTTCATTGAGAAATTTTCAGCAAGCATAACTTCCAGAAAGACCCTAATCTTCTTCTGGAGTTATATTTATCTACTGTATCTGTTGTGAGATGTCAACCTATTACATCTATGTGACACTGCAAAGACAAAAGCCTCCTCCTTACCACCACTGATGGTTGCTGTGTCACCGAAAGATCCATTTTACCAGATTGTTCCTTGATACGCCCTTGATTCAGTGACTGCTCTTCACTCCTCCAGCCTCCATTCAAGAGCAGTAATCTTGGGGTGCATTACAGGACTACACCAATGCACTGTGGAAACTCTGTCCTATGAGTTTCCAAGGTAATTCAGCTTTGCCAAACCATGCAATTGCTTACAGACCAAGCTGGTCAATGTGCAATCACCTTCACGGTGAAAAGCCCAGGCTTCAGCTACGGAGGAAGTGTAACTATTTGTAACCACAAGCTTCTAGGAAGAATGGAGATATCCTGCTGAGTTATTGTCAATTGGAGAAACGGATTTCCTCAGTGCCGTGATAGAGATGTACAGCAAGTTTCAGCGATCTAATTAGTATCTTGATCAGAGGGAGTCAACTCTTCAAGACAAATGAAAAGGTCATCACAAATCCTAGAGGAGTATTAATGTCTTTTGTCATATTTGCTGACAGATATTTAAATATAACCACTCATTTTTCCTGTAGATATTGTCAGCAGATGCCAGACAGCTGAGGAGCAGCAATGAATTTGTACCACTGTCCTGACATACCAACAACAAGAAAGTGGATAAAACTGCTAAATATTCCTTCTGTGTTTCTTTGAGATAGGTCTGGGTCAGCAAACCCTTACAGATCTTGGTGATGCACAGAGAACTTCTCTGAAGGTGTAGCCTCATGAACAATATAAGTGGAGGAAAGGAAACCTCTTCTCTCACTGGAGCACTGTGAGAGACGCAGGAGACTGGGGATCCTAAGAAGACTTTCTGTAAGACATTAGTAAACTACTTTAAAATGCTTCAGAACTGCAACCAATTATATATTGTCTGCAAGACTGACTTTGGTTGCTGACTGCTGATGAGGTGGGTTTACACTGCTTCAGTCCTCTGCCTGTAAAACAGGGACAAAGGAGTTTTCTATCCCCACTTTTTCATTATCACTTCTTTTAACCATAAAAGCTTCAAAGTAACTATAGGTCTGGATGAACTTATGATGTGAATGGACACATTTTATAGCACAGGATCCTGAATACAGAAGTTGCCAGAAGAACAAAGGCTCCACAATCAGAGGAGTAAAAATTCTTCTTTGATGTGTAAACTGTATAACCAGTTTCAGTATTAATCAACATTTTTATAGGAAGACTAGAAAAACTACTAACTTCTACGGTGTCATGCTTCCTCATTCCTTCAAAGAACCTGACCCTCTTCCATTGTCAGGATTACTCTGTATCCCCGTCCCACGGTGTCATGCTTCCAGCACCCTTTCCAACATAACAGTGAAAATTATGTGTGTTGATAGGCCACCTGGATGATTCTCAGGGCATGGAATGGGTATATTGAGCCTTCTTAGAAATATTTGTTCTTACAGACTGTGAACAAGAGATTTCTTCATGGGAAAAGCCTTCAGCAATGAAGTTAAGAGCTTGGAGAGAGAGTAGAGGATTTTACATAGACTTGTATAATGCATAGTGTATATACTTGTATAGTGTATAGACATAGGTCCTTGTCTACACTCAGAGACCTGGTGAATCAAATCTTGTATTTCAGGATATTAGTTGATAATTGCACAAATCAGAAAGGAAAGAATCTCTCACTGTTCATTTCCTAATTAGGTAGAAATGTGCATATGAAAGTGTAAGTTAGTTTGCTTCCTTTGGAAAAGTTATGTAAGCAGGCTGCATAGCATGTCCTGTATTCTTGAAGGAATACTAATACATACATTAATAGCAACCATGTATTAAAATCATAAATATGTAACTTTTTAGGTGCTTTTAAATGCCTAAGTGGATCACACATTTTGCTGATCCTCTCTTTCAAAACCAAAGGCAAGATTTTACTTTACATTGACTCCCATGCCTCTCCAGTATGTAAATGTGCAAAAGAGACATGTGAAATACTTTTAGATGTTCAAGAAAAAAAGAAGGAAGAAAGACATGATGTAAAAGCAAAGTCAGAGAACACAATTGTTCCCTAGGAAGCAGTGAGGGGTTTTTCTTCCCTTGTTTCTCCAACTCCTGCATACACAGACAATATATGAAATGCTCAGAAGCAAAGTTTACCTGTTAGTATTTATATCCTGCTGAATAAATCTTCATACAGAACAAAACTCATAAGTTTGACCCATTTTAGTCTCTAAGTAGGCCAATGAATTTAATTAATATTATTATGGAAGCATGAGGATGATAGACCGACCCACCAGCTTTGTGTAATTTGATGGCTACACAAAAGTCATTCATACTGTGTTTGTCAAAGCTTACGGTCCCAATTCATAAGGATGAACTGCAACACACATTGTTTTGCAAGGTGACTCTGGTGAAAAAAAGTAGTTATTTCCTGATCCACACAGGGACTCAAAGAGAACAACATCATCAGTTGTTCCTACCATAACATTTATGTCTCTCCTTGTACACATAAACCATATTCTGCCTATACCCACTGCCTGTCAATATGCATGGCTAGTGGCTTATATAGCCTTTAAAAATGTCTAAGGACAAGAAAGTAGATTTGTATGAATATTGAAGTTCAGGTGCATTCCCTCAAACTAATAAGGCTGAATTACAAATCTGAGAGACAAGAATACTGAGAGGGAAGTTGACTTAAAACGTGGTGATTCTCCCATTTTTTCTTGCTTGTATAGGTGTAAGGGCAAGACTCATGCATGGTGCAGGAGTGCGAAGCCAGAGCAGGAAGACAAGTGGAAATGTCTTTTCCAGGGGAAGTGCTGGTTCCTTAGAGCTTAGACTGGTATGATAGGTACAGCATCAGCGGGCTCAGCTTAGATCCTATGTGCACAAATTGGGACATCATGAGTGGTGATACTTTTTCTCTTCTGACTATATTATTTTATAGACATGACAAAGAGACGGAAATATTTTAGAGCCTGCCATCAAGCTGTCCACCTTGGACAGATGAGCTCTTTGAAGGGTCTACACTGTGGGAAAGATTAGCTTAACATTCAGTGCATCATTTCATAGGATAGCTTCTCCCATCCTCTGTTTCTGGTCAGACCCTAACCAGCGAAAAGCCATTGTAACCTCATTTTGATATTCCACCTCTTGCCTGTGTGCTCTAACTTATTTTCTTCCTCTGACTTTAAAATGTACATTTGTGTGCTCCTTTTTGAAGTAGGTGTGATTATTTCACCCCTCTATGTATATGGCTACTGAGAGATGCAACTATTATGTGACTTATTCAGGTTGTGGATGTGCCTCCATAAAGCCCTCAAGCCTCCCAAGAGTCCTAGGTATTAGTTTTTGTCACAGAAGAGGATTGGCTCAGATTCTTCCCTGGTTAGTTGAACCAGGGAAATTAGTCTTTTTTTATTAATATACCTGTAGAAAAACTCCCCAAAGAAGGAATATCTGTTACTAAATTAGCTTGCTTGGATATAAATTAACATTTGGAACTCCACTGGAAGAAAAATCATGTGCATTTTTGATTTCTCATTCTGATATTTATCATGTTAAAACTAGCACAATAGAGATTATGGTAGTAAAGAATGATTGCAAGTTTGTGGGTTTTTTTTGTTTTTTTGGGGGGGTGTTTGGTTTTGTTTGTTTGTTTTTTGACTGAATACATAAATTCAAATTATAAACCTTAAATTATCATTTGAATTTCAACTATTACAGAAAGAAATACTAAGGAAAACAATTAGGAGGTAAAAGTACATGTGATATTTAAACTGTATTAAAATGGGAGATGGTTTATTTGTTTATTCTTCTTTAAAAAATCTGCTTTGTTAATGGATTGGATTTGAATTTATTTTAACAGGAATCTGAGGTTTATCTAAAGTGACATTTATTTTAGTTTTAGGTTATGAATGCAAAACAAAGTCTTTCTAGCCAGAGCAGCACACAGTGTTTGTTTGAGTCTTGATGGATTAAATACATTTAAAAATAAAATCTAAGTATATTTCAAAACTCACCGGAATTCTGAATGTTGGAATGGGCTTTTTTTTTTTTTTTTTTCCCCCCAGGAAACATTTAAAAAAGCCTGAAGCAAGTTAACAGTCTAAAAGCTATTTTTGCCTGATTTCTTTTGCCAGAAACAGCGGCAGGAATATTCTCCCAGGAAGCTGTGCAGCACAACATGCAAACATTTTAGATAGGAGCTGAAGAAATATTTTGTAGACCTCAAGCTGCAGAGGGAGTTCAGGTACTCATTTAAAGGTTATTGGCAAGTCGAAGGCCCAGATTTCTCCTTACTTGATGAAGTCTAATTACTTTATAAGAGAGCAATGGACTCAAATAGCCTCTGGAGGTACCTATCTCTCTTCATTACTTCTACAAGGAGGGTAGGGTGATTATGCTCAACAGTTTCCTGGGTATTAAGTAGAATTTTCATAAGCTAATAATATTGCTTAATCTTTCCTTTCCCCCCATGATGTTGCTTGCATATGTACATGCTGGGGACAAGGGTTTGTGCAAAGTTTGGAGAAAAGGCAGCTGAGGGGCCACGTCATTGCTCTCTGCACTTTCCCAAGGAGGGGGAAATGGAGAGGGAAGTGCTGAGCTCCGCTCCCTGGTATCCAGTGACAGAACACATGGGAATGGTTCAAAGCTTCATCAGGGAAGATTCAGGCTTGGCGTTGGGGAGCAAACATTTCTTTGCCAAGAGGGCAGTAAAACACCGTAACAGGCTTCCTGGAGAGGTGGTCGATGCCTCAAGTCTGTCAGTGTTTAAGAGGCATTTGGAAAATGCCTTTAATAACTTGCTTTAACTTTTGGTCAGCCCTGAAGTGGTCAAGCAGCTGGACTGTATGATCACTGTAGGTTCCTTCTAAATGAAATATTCTATTCTATCCTATATTCATGTATGCTTCTACGTACACATGTATATATATACATATTCCAATGTGTGGCTAACACTGCACAGCTTCCAAGATAGAGTGAGGTTCTTCTTTCTTTTTTTTTGGAACTCCAAACTGCTCTGTATAGGTAAGCTTACCCGACTTATGGGGGCATACTGGATTTATTTTCACTTGATTCATGCATCTTTCATTGAAATCTGACTGTTTCTGGTCAAATGTCATACATAAATTTTTCTCAATGTGAACAAAATTGAGAGTGGACTCTCTTGCTTCCTCTGTCCTTATGCTAACTATTCCAGGACAGAAATATTGCAGGTTTTCAAAGGAGAGGGAAAGCCTGAAGCCAGGGGGTTCATGCCAATGAGAACAGGACATGTACTGCAGACAAAGAACTTGCACAGAGATTCAGTACAACACAATCAAAAGAAGATCAATGACATTCATGGCAGATATCTTTTCAAACCTCTTGTCTGGAAGAAGCTCCTGTGCACTGACCTTATACATGGCCTGTGAGATTGGGCTGGTATACTGTGTTAAAGTGACAGGAGAAAGAATACTTGTCTTTCTAAAGATTTTTGTGCCTTTGGTAACAGCTTCAGCTGTAATGTCTCTGAAGACCTGTCTTTGTATTGGTTTTATCATTTCAAGTGGCCAAAGAAAGAAGAAACCCTTTAGTGAGATTTGGCTGCCTACTACACTTGTCAGATACCTTTTAGTATGCAAATCAAGAATGGTTCTAGTTAAATCCAAGTCTGCTCTTTTTTTTCACTCTCTACTTCTTGAAGTATATAAATCCTAAACTTTTTAAACCCCTCCAGACACAAGCATTCTCTCTCACTCACAAACACAGAGCCAAGGCTTTTTTTAGAGAAGAAAAAATTTTAAAATAAGGAAAAAAATCCTTTAACATTTAACAGCGTCAGGAAGAAACTTCTGCTTGCCTACCTGATGGGGAAAAAACCAAATCAAAACAATAACAACAAAACAGAAAAAAAAAGGTTTAATGTGAAGCAAAGATATGCACGCGCACACACACACACACACACACACACACACACACACTGGTGTTTCTGCAAATGTGGATGGGAGAAGAGGTTTGGCAAGACAGATGCAGATACCATATTTAAGTTAAGATATAATCCTGAGGGTAAAGAAAGGTCCTTTTACAGGTGAGCAGCACAGAGTCACAAGGGAACTGGCAGGGTCAGGGTTGCTTCTGTCACTACTACTGTGATGTGTAGTTTTGCTGTTTCCATCATTCACTAACTACAGACATGCTCTGTGGATCTACCTGGAATTTAAGAGACCCAACTGAAATGTGTCATTTTACTCCAGCTCTTTCATATACTTTCAGGTGAGTTCCTAAGGCCAGACACTGTTTAAATCTCCATGATTCTTCCTCCATCTCGGTGAAGCAGGAGATTAACAGGTTCCTGCCCGCAGTTACCTTCTCAGCAGAAGGAAATGCGTGCCTGCTCCTGTTAATTGTTTGGTATTTCAGTGTATACATCAGCCTGTGAGCTGCAGCAAAAGAGGAAATGGTAGCAAAGTGCCAGTAATACAGAAACCTCCAGGTAGGATGGGCAGAACTGCTGGAGAAGATAACACCCAGAATACCCATAAAGTATTAACAGAATACCTGATCCTTTTGTCCTCTCCTCTTTGAAAGCCAGGAGCATTGCCTTACAGGTGTATTATGAAGATAAATACTTTAAAAATTGTTTTACTCAGCTCTGTTATTGATGGGAAATACTTGAGTGTCTCAGAAACATCAATCCAACCAGCAATTCTGACTTCTAAAAAGGAAGGATTTTTTACATTGCAAAGGTCTAAATTCCAAGGCAAGCACCAAGATCTTAAATAGCTTGCCTTGATATCACCAGAATTATCCATTATTAGTCATAGCAGAGGGCAGGCAAATTAATGTTCTTGCAGGGAAGGGAACATATCCCTCTATACAGCCAGCCACAGAACTTTTCAGTGATTACCACTCATCAACACTTCCATCCTCAAGTCAGTTCAACCCTGTTTGATGTTTAGTCAACATGGAGGACATGACAGTAGAGCATCAAAAGTTTTTTGCTGTCTTGTGAGCACCTAAGTTTCAGTTTACCTAACAACGCTGGAAGAAAAGTTAGTGCAACTCATTGGAGTCATAAGTGCCAGCAGTGGCAGTTCAGTGGGGAAAATAATCTCAGCCACTGCTGTTCACTCCCACTTAATGAGAGATACAGACAAATATAATTGTAGCACAGGGCAGAATGGAACTCTCTGGTACCATCACATTTTATCTCCAGAAATAAAACCATGCCCATTAGACCTTCAAGAACTCAAACAAGACAGTGGAGAGATAAGCACAGGATAGGGATAGTTCGTATTTATTTGCTAGATCATTACCTGCTAGAACTCTAATGGCTGAGATGAGGGTTCTCCTGCTTGTTTCGGTATTCATAGGTTTTTTGGTTTTGGGGAGGGACTTCAAGTTGCTCTGATTTCTACATAGCACAAAAGTGGAGAGTGATTGATAGAGGTAAGTAGAAGGCATCATAGCTTATACTGTGAGAGTGAGGGGTTACTCAGGAAGTGGTTGCTTTTGAAAGCAATATCTGACTTGAGATTTCATTATTTATCTCTCTCTCACTCTGCCAGTTTTATTTACCTGTGTTTTTGATTTCCAACTTTTCCTTTTTTTCAAGAAAAACTGATATTCCTTGGTTGGACAAATACCAGAAGTGAGAAACCACCTTTACTCATTCACTTTGTGATGAGAGACATCTGTTTTGCCTACAGACTCAGTACTGCTGAAGGGAGTAAGAGATAGGGTCCCTGAATCACAGCAACAGGTTAATAACCCAAACTGAAACAACATGGAGATTTAATGTCAAACCCACAGATAGATTGTTTGGTTTTTCAGGAAAATATTTTGGGATCTTGGAAAAACCAGCCAACAGACATTCCAGTAGCTGCCACAGGTAGAACACCTGAGATTTCTTAAGACAGATCCTTGTTAAGTACATGGAAAGTTTCCAAAGCAAAATCTGATCACACTGGGAAGGGAAACATTAGCTCGGATGCAAACATACAGATCAGAATTTGAAGAGGATGTCTGTGTTAGCAGGTTTTGCATTTACAGAGAGAATCAAGTGCTATTTAATGGGTAACATGTCTCAGCCAGCTCTGAGAGTTCCTAGCCCGAGGCAGTTTGGCTGCAGATGTCTTGTGTCTGTGAGTAATACAAAGGGTGTGTTGTGTTTGTGGTGCAGGGTTTTTTTTGTTTTGTTTTGTTTTTTGGGTTTTTTTTGAAAGCAATAGCCTTGGCGAAACAGGTTTAAAAGAATTTAGCAGTAATAGCAATTGGCCATATGAGAAACAAAAGATATTTTTTGTTGAAGAGTTCCTTAATAGAAAGATTATGCTGCTTGCTGCTTTGAAAGAAAATGTGCAGGTGAAAAGACAGGAAAGGAATAGAGCATTTGTCCTTTTTTCATTCCGGCTTAATCAGCACAGCACTAAGTGACTTAATCACTATAAAATGTGGCTGTTGTTTTTATTATTCCCACAGGCAGCCTCGTCTCTGTATCAGATGGGGAATTAGGAGTCCCTTGCTGACAGTGCTGTAGGTGAGTGAATGAATGACCACTGAGCTGTTGCACAATCTGTTTGACTGGCATCCCAGGATGTTCAAAGATTTTGTAGAAAAGGAGGTTGTCCTGTCAGCCTGTATTACTGTCAATATTGGCACAAAAAAATAAGATTTTTCACCAAGGTAGTAAAGGGAGTTAGTTGGACAAGCCTTAGGAAAGAATCACAGAATATGCCAAGTTGGAAAGAACTCACAAGGATCGAGTGCAACTCTTAGCCCTGCACAGAACAGGAATGTTGTATGAATTGGAATAAGGTACATCTGTGTTTCTCAGTTTCTCACTTGTACTGGAGGGACCCACTGAACCATGGGGAGACATGAGCTACTGGGGCTGTGGATCAGGAGGGAAAATCAAGGTGTCTCAATGGATATGTGTGTATACTTCTTTCCCTTAAAAATAATGAAAGTGTTCAGTGGGGAAGAGACTTAAAGTTGACGTGTTCCAAATGAAAAAAATTACTTTGTGGAGGACACAAGATTTCTGAGTTGACAAAATTGTCAACCCAAAATATTTTGTTTATCTCTTATCAGTTCAGTTCAGCTTTGCCTAAATTGGCAACTCCTTTGATCAGTGCATTACCCTTCGGGAAGTGCACGCTTTCTACTCAGCATCTTTTGTGTTGGCCTCCACTGTTCAACCTTTTTTCTCATAGAGAACACGGTTGCCTTTTCAGCATTAAATGCCACAAAGATCCTGGGAAACTTAAACTAGTTCAGTCCAGGTCCTGTAAGACATGGGGCATCTGGATGCCAGTCCTCACAGGCACTGCAACAAAGCAAGCAGATGTTACTCAGTGTCAAAGCAAATTTCAGTATTTCAAAACTAATGGAACTAATAGCATGGAGACACCAAATTTTACTACTTCTCGAAAAAGTAAAAAAAAAAGAAAAGAAAAACTGAAGGAATTTTTTGACTTAGCATGAGAAGAACACAAATATGGAATTATCAGCAGTTCTTGCAAAGAAGAAATTTCAGTTTCTGATAAGTTTAAGTACTGTAAACATGAGCAAAACTACTTTCTTTTAGAAGAGTTTCCAGTGGCACCTGATTTGTTGGGAGTGGGAGGTGTACGAACTCTACTTTGCCAATGTCAGGTAACAATTAATCAGTGGGAGATGCAGAACATATAGCCTGTTTATAACTCACAGTTCAGATTGTTTCTTTTGTGGAGACAGAAGTAACTACACATCATACTTCTTACCAGAAGGTTTAACTCCATCCAGCTATTCATTATGATACTTGTACGATGATACAGTGGCATCAGCTGTACAAGTTTCAAACCCAGCTGGCTTCTCTCTTACACAGAGGACACAATTCACTTGCATAAGAATAATATCAAACTCTATCTCTTTGTTCCATGGCTTCTCCTTTCCAGCAAGAAAACCCAATTTGTGCCATTTTTGTGGCAGAGGTACATGAAATATTAGAGAATGTTAAAGAAATATTAGAGAGTGTTTTCTCCCCAGTAGTGGAAATTGTGATTCTTTGTTCTCCCAGAATACTTTTATGATCTTGAGGAAATCAATTTCTGTGCTTGGTTTCCCCAGCTTACACAAAGGGCAATAATGTCTTGGTATTTCAAATGAATGTGACAATGAGAAATACTTATTCAGAGATGCACAGGAAAAAGATGTAGCATAAGTAGATTTATAGATAAGTGATATCCTTGGTTTTGAGCATCCATGAAAACAAAAGTGGTTAAGTGACTTTGCAGAACAAGAAAAACTGTTTAGTTGTAAACCTTTGTAAAATGGCATTGTGTGACCTTCAGACAAATAAGTTTAAGAAATTAATTCTCATTTGCTCTGCATGTCATGAAAGTGTTAGCTCCCTTACTGAAGGCAGCACAACACTTACATGATATGGGGTGTTGTACAAGACATTTACATATTTATTCAAGTTGACTTTGACGAACATCATTCAGTATTCAGCTAAACACCCAAGCACACAAGAACCTCAGTTCTTCAGAGTAATTTTAGATAAAATAAACAGTGTCTATGGAAAAAGTTTTACCTTCATCTCTTACTCATACTATTAGATTCTACAACAGAAGCTGCAATTGTAAGGTAATTCTATATGGCTGAAAAATTGCAAGCAAGAATTTAGTCTGTATAAAGAGATGCCCACCACCATCTACACACACAAATTTGATGAGTGCAACAGGGTTTTCACTCTGATCACCCAGTTCTGGAATACAGTGAGGCACTTACTTTGCAAACTGTTGGAATCTGGACTTCCCTTTATGTGGTCATTGCTAAGATTAGAGACCCACCATTGGCTGGTGCCAGTTATGAGGGTGTGCCAATTTAAAATTTGAAAACCTCTACAGTAAATGAAAGCAGATAAGACAGAATAATAGAGGAAGGCTTTTATTTGCTCCAGTCTTCCCCCATGTGAGACAACAAACCAATGTGTTACAAGGAAAACTTGACATTATCTTTTATTTGCTCACATCCAGAAGTAGGTCTTCAGTGATGGTAGGGAAGAACAACAGATTTAAATTTAAATCTGTTGGTAGCTGCTGTTTAATGTTACTGCCAAGGTTCAGGCTCCAAAATCTCGTGTGGATGGTAGAAGTCTGGAAGATGGAAATGGAGAGGCAACAGAAGAAGATGATCAGATCAGAAATCACTGGCAAGACCCAGAAAGATAGGAGGTTTGAGTGGGGTGGAAGGGGTTAGAGATTAGATATAAGTCAGAGCAGAGTTATGGAGCAGTTTGATTGTCAAGGAGAGAAATTGTTGTTCTTATGGTTCTTTTTTTCTCTGGCAGAACCAGAGCCACAATTGAAACAAATGACATGAAACACTGATCGTAAAAGATCTCTTGCCTGCTGCCATGACTGAGATAAGAATGAAAGAAATTGACACGGGACATATTTCAGGTCAAGTCTGGGGCTTTGTACAGCATAAAGCAAGATGATAAAAGAAAACCAAGACAGGGATAAGTGATAAACTGTTTCCTCCATCCCAACCCTGACATTTTTTCAGCTAATAAACATGAAGATTAATTGACAGAAATACAAAATTCACTGTTGTATATGGGACTGTCAGTGTTCTTAGTAGGTCTGCCCACTATATCATTGATGTTATTCTTTCCTTCCCTAGGAAATAAAAGCAATTAGCTAAGCTAAATGTGATTCTTAAGGTTGGGTACTCATTACAGCAGGGACTACATACTAAGCTGCATTAAAGTAAAAAAAAAACAACCACCACTGACAAAAAAATAAAAGATAAAAACCGGAAGGACCACAGCTATTTCTGAAATTGTTTCAAATATTGCATATAGTATCAGCACTTCTCCTCTTCACTGTGAAAAGAAAAAGATTTATGGATAATTTATTTTTGAAAATTAAAACTGTAACACTTCACTACTGTCAAAATGAGACATAGTAGCCTGGGTACGAAAACTATCACAATTTGAGAATTTTAAAATAAAAAGTTATGAGTGGATTTTTTTTTAATGAAAACTTGGCCATATGAAATATATTAAAATGTAGCTGAGAAAAAATAAAGGAAGAAAGAATTTGTCAAAGCCAAGATAAAATGATTCACTTTGCTTGGGATTGAACACAATATCTGCAGATGGTTTTTATGAAAAATAAAAATGACAAGGAAGCTATCTCCATTTTTATTTAATCTACAGCAATTTTTTTCCTGATTTTTAAAGTCAACCACTGAATAAAAGATCTGTTCTTCATTCTGATCTAGTTGTGGTCTAGACAGGGTTATATGAAGATAGTCATTGTACCTTTATCTTACAGATCAGAAGTTATACAACTGAGAGAACAGGTGACTTTCCAAGATTACATATTAGAAGCAGAAGGAAGATAACCTAAACACCATCTTTAAAAATATCTTAATTTTACCTCTACTGTGTTGGGAACAGTGAATGGACTTTCAAATTGCTATATAGCAGGAAGTTCTTTCCTTGTGTAAAGTAAGACTTGTCTATAAGTGATTTGCAGAGTGTTTCAAGGTATCCATTCCAAATCTCCTCATTTGCTGAGGACAAGTACCTGTGGATAAGACAGCCCCAAAGTTACTGTTTTCTGTTGCAATGATCAAAGATGAAATTCCATTTGCAGCTCTGGAATCCTTATTCTGCAATACATCCAAGAGGCTGCCTGAGGAATGGCATAAGGACTTTTTCCACCACAATGCAGATGAACCTCATTGAGAAACTGATGTTTCTTAACAGGTGTGTTGCCTAGAAGTAATTTATTTGGCAAAAATGGTTTGGTTTCTTTCCCTCTGTTCTTCTAATATACTCAGAACCTCTTCTTTCCCTTGCTGTTGTTATAGCTGTAAGAATCTCAAGATTAACAGCAAATAAGAGATGGGGCTTTGGTCTCATGAGGATTGATCCTGACTGTATTGACTCAATGACAATATGACTAATATTGTGAGTCACTAAGCTCCTTCACTCCTGCAACCTTCAGACCTAGGGAACTGCTTTTGAGTTCATGAGTGTTCATACATCCCAGGCAGTGAAGAACAACACTGAGATTAGTAAGCAGTCAGGAAGGAAAAGTCTGAACCCCAAATTCCCACTGATTTCAAGAGGAAATGGAAATGCTCTATAAGTCACTTACTGCAGGCCTACACCTTACTCAAGCCAGGATTTCTTTCTTCAGAAAATTCAGAGGCATAAGCAGAGTGGCTCATTGCTAATGAGCAACAGAAATGGGATGGGAAGGAGACAGCCCTGCAGGGTACCAATCCAATTTAAACACCGAAAGCACTGAATAGCAATGGGCATTCAAGACTTTGTTGATCTTCAAGTCAGTCTACCTGTGGCTGCCTGCAGCTGCCTTTGCTTTCCTAAGGTATATGGGGTGCGTAGAAAAGACATACAGAGGGAAAGCTGAAATGAGCCAGTCTGGCAATGAGAACAAAATTGAACTGTGCTTACATCTCAGTGCCTGGCAGGGTTATGGAGCAGATCATCCTGAGTGCAATCACACAGCACCTTCAGGATGGACAAGGGATCACACCCAGCCAGCATGGGTTTAGAAGGGGCAGGTCCTGTCTAACCAACCTGATCTCCTTTTACGATCAGGTGACCCGCCTGGTGGATGAGGGGAAGGCTGTGGATGTGGTCTATCTAGACTTCAGCAAAGCCTTTGATACTGTCTCCCATGTAATACTCCTGGAAAAGCTGGGGGCCCAGAGAGTGCTGGTGAACGGGGCTGCATCCACCTGGCGGCCGGTCACCAGTGGTGTCCCCCAGGGGTCAGTGTTGGGTCCAGTCCTGTTTAACATCTTTATTGATGATTTAGATGAGGGGATTGAGACCATCATCAGCAAATTTGCTGATGACACCAAGTTGGGAGGGAGTGTCGACCTGCTGGAGGGCAGGAGGGCTCTGCAGAGGGATCTGGATAGATTGGAGAGATGGGCTGATTCCAATGGGATGAAGTTCAATAAGGCCAAGTGCCGGGTCCTGCACTTTGGCCACAATAACCCCATGGAGCACTACAGGCTGGGGACAGAGTGGCTGGAGAGCAGCCAGGCAGAAAGGGACCTGGGGGTACTAATTGACAGGAAGCTCAATATGAGCCAGCAGTGTGCCCAGGTGGCCAAGAAGGCCAATGGTATTCTGTCCTGTATTAAAAACAGCGTGGCCAGCAGGACCAGGGAAGTGATCCTTCCCCTGTACTCTGCGTTGGTGAGGCCACACCTGGAGTATTGTGTTCAGTTCTGGGCCCCTCAGTTCAAGAAAGATATTGAGGTGCTGGAGCGGGTCCAGAGAAGAGCAACAAGGCTGGTGAAGGGACTGGAGCACAAGTCCTATGGGGAGAGGCTGAGGGAGCTGGGGTTGTTTAGTCTGGAGAAGAGGAGGCTTAGAGGTGACCTCATCACTCTCTATAACTACCTGAAGGGAGGTTATAGCCAGGTGGGGGTTGGTCTCTTCTCCCAGGCACTCAGCAATAGGACAAGGGGGCACGGGCTTAAGCTCTGCCAGGGGAAATTTAAGTTGGATATTAGAAAAAAATTATTTACAGAGAAAGTAATCAGGCATTGGAATGGTCTGCCCAGAGAGGTGGTAGATTCACCGTCCCTGGAGGTTTTTAAACTGAGATTGGACGTGGCACTGGGTGCCATGATCTAGTAAACTGACTAGAGTTGGACCAAGGGTTGGACTTGATGATCTCTGAGGTCTTTTCCAACCCAATCAATTCTATGATTCTATGATTCTATGATACACTGCTGAAACTTTTACATTGGTAAACTTTTGAGGACAGCACATGACGCTGGACCCCAGTCAAATAATGGTGCTTTTGTTGCCTGTCCAGGACTCTGGAAATCTAATCCCATGTTCTTTGAAAAGCATATGCTCATCTGGGACCAGTTACAGAACATCCATTCAGACTCTCAGAAGTGGATATATTGTTCTTACCAAAATCACATTTTTCAAGCGAGCATCAACACAGTGAAGTGCTCAGATATAAGATGACTATTTTGTTATCAATACAGACAGGCCCAGCTGCTGTTCCAGTTAGCAGAATTTTTCACTTATTACAAAACAGAAACTGTAGTGAGTCTATATTTTAGGCTTTATTTTGGCATTCATTCAGTACCTTGTAATGACCAGCATAAAATCTTTCAAATGACTAAAGGACCACTCACAGCAGGGGAGGAACACCTGTACACTGCCAGAGAACCATGACCTTCCTGTGCTCAGATCAAGAGCTTGTTTGACTGAGATTTCAAGTCCTTTTTACAGAAACAGAGAGGCAATTACTTCCTGGCTCCTCTCCTTTCTGTATTGAGGGAACTTTGGCTTTCTGAAGCACCAATTAAAAAGCCCCACAACTCTCTCTTTGGATTGCTTCATTGCTCCTGTTAATTGTCTCGTTTGGGTATCCGCCAGAGCAAAAGTACCTTGTTACAGAGCTATGAACCTGCAATCAACTTTGAAAACTTCCACTTTACAAGTGCAATCTCATGTTTTTCTCTTTTTTTAACTTCAAAGAGAAAAAAGAGAAAAATGAATTAGGTGTTTCTTAAATCAAAACCGTTAATAACATGTTAATCTAAGTTTTTATAGATTCTGAAAAGCATTTACAGACAGCTGAAATTTTCCTGTGCCTTACTGTCAAATAGACAAGAGATTGTTTGGAAAGTCAGTAAGCACTGTAATCATGGATAAAATATATTCTGCAAGGGGACTCTAAATTTGCAGTAATTATGTACCATTTAGTTAATCTGTCTACATTATTTATGAAGAGTATTTTGTAGTTAAATACTTGAAGAGTTGACAGAGTAATGTTCAACAGCTACTTGGAAGAGAAATGATGGAGAGGCAGTAAAAAATAATTTCAATTTCAAATTACTCTCTTTGTGTTCATTTCCATGTTTGTTTTTAACTCAAAAGCATAGTGTGAGATCTTTTTTAAAAGGAAGACAAAAAAGAGAAGTGTGCTTTCTGTGTGCGCGTGTGCGCATAACTACTGTATACATCTGTATGCCAGTGCCTGCTTTACAACGAGACCAAAATAGATTTGGGTTTTTTGAGACCTCAGCTACCTGTCCTTTTCCAGAGTCAGTTTTGTGGATGCAGTTTCCCGCCCTGACTTTGCATTTCCAAGAGGAGTAGACCTGCACAGAGATCAGTATTGTAACACTTTTTTAACCACATCACATAACATCTATGTATACATGTGAGTATTGAACCTTCATTCTCACTATTTTAGCAAACATAGAGTAGGAAAGACAACAGGGTGTGAAGATGCCTGGGCTGTTCTCCATGCCCTTTTCCTTCTGCCATGCAAGAAGGGGACCAGGACAAACCACTCCTCTGCAATAACACCTGCATCTGTGAAAAGTAGGAAGGAGAGACAGCTCCCAAATGGAGAGAAAAGTGAGGGTAGACAGAAGAGGAGAAAGTGTCAAATATACACATGCCAAAAGTGTGCCTGCCTGATAGAAAGTGAGATGCACAGTCCCCTGACTTCATAGGAATTGCTTTTACACATTTTGAATCTCTTGGGGGGAAGAGGAGGGGTGTCTGTGTGTGGGCAGGGAGTGGTTTGAGTGCATGTCTACACATCCTCACAAAGCACAGATGATTCCACCAGCTGGGACAGGTTCATAAACTATTCTCCCTTTTTCTTCTTTACCTCCTAAATCCTGAGATTAACTGTCATTAGAAAAAAATTTCCATCTCCCTCTGGGATTTCTTCTGAATAAAATCTGCTTTATTTGCCCATGTTAGCTGTCTGTACAGCATGTGTCAGATTCATGTGTTGTTTATAACCTCATGGGACATAAGCAAAAACTGTTCCCTAAAAATCAAATTAATGTCATTCATTTTAAGGTGGGTGGTGACTCACCACCAGATGACAAGCCTGTTGAACCCAGGATTTATTCCTCATGCGAGTTAGTGGCATGAGACTTTTCACTTTAGCAAGCTGAAGATGACTGCACTTGCTCTTCTGGATGGGAATAGTCAGTCTGTTTTAGCAGGTCTTACTGAACGTGCAAAAGTATTATTTTTGCGACTGATTCACTGACATCCATGGTTATAGTGGATATCTGTAAGGCACTGCCACTAGAAAAGTTTTATTTGAATCAGGTCTCTGTGCTTCTTGGGGTTTTTTTCTGGTTTTGAACTAAAGGGCTTAACCATGTGGTCATTACCCAACACATGGGATTGGATGATATTCATCTTGAGACCAAATCCAGATGCTGCCTGAGCTACTGTCCTATAAATTTCTTTTCTGCCTCTCACGTGTGCTGTGGTCATGGACTGACCTGGCAGGGTTATGTGCCACATGTGGCCAACACAAGGAGAGGACAAGCAGTTGTGAAGGAAAACTACCCCTTCTGATGGCAGCCTTCATTGTGCTGGGTTTAAAATACGTACTACTTCTTTATGAAAGCAAAGAAAATCTAGAAATATAATCTGCAGATATGAAGTATATAGAGTTCTGCCAGGTTCTGCAGAGCCTGACACAAGAGCTGCCTTCTCTGTCTCATCAGGAAATGAAGTCTGGGAATCCATTAGAGCAGCACTGTTGCTATTACTGCTGCAATAAGAAGGATGCAGTAGAATTAACTCATCCAGATAATGCCTGGTTGGGAATGTGGCAGGTCTGCTGCTATCATTCCTAACATATCAGAGGAAGATGACAGCTTAGTGCTGCCTAATTGCATGCCCTGCTGCTAAGTACCTTCCTGAACCTTCCCTTGATATTTTTGCTCCTGCGTTGCGATGCCAAATAAAGGAATCCTTTTTTATCCACACAAAAAGGTGAACAGCAATGAGTCTCACTTTATATCCATTGTTCCCTCTCTTTGGATCAATCACCCTGAGATGCAACCCCAACTTTCCAAGCATGATCCTTACCAGAGCCTGGAGACTGAGACATAGAAAAGGGGCAAGGACTGCATGCCAGATGAATTCTGAGCCAAGAGCTGCTCTGAGAGCATTGAAGGACTTCTGCTTTCCACATGCCAGTGGACAGTTTATGCTCAAGAGTAATGAAAGGGTCTGTGGTGGTAGGGAACTGTTACAGGAAAGAGTGGTGACCAACTTCAGTGAGGAGGGAGAGTGAAGTGGCAGAGAAAGACCTGGGTCCAGCTAGAATGCAGCTGTTGCAATATATGGCAAATAACCAATTCTTCTTAAATTTTCTGTTTATGTAATAAAAATTCAACTAATTTTAACCTGTCTGGTTGAAGGTAGTGTTAGCAGTGTAGCTGCGAAAGGACAGAGCCCAGGAACTGCTTTAGCATTCACATGGGTACTCAGGGAGCAGTCAGGCGGTCCTTGCTTTTGCTGTCAATTTTGCTTTAAAACCAACTTTAATGTGTCTTCCCTCTGCAATGCGGACATGGACAGAAGGTTACTTTATACCATAACTAATGTAGAAAACACACCTGAGACTGGTTCACTTCAGCTTCTTGCCATCTCCACCTCTGCCTTTGTTGGTTTAGCTGCACACTAGTAAATGCTGAGCCCGTGGTGACTCAGGAGACGTGAATTAGCCCTAAAAACTGAGGAGAGCTTAGGTACATTTTTCTCTAGGATTTTTTCTTTCTTATACAGTTATAAAAGGTTACTGACCATTACAGTGACAAGAAAAACAAATACAATATGATTTTAAACTCCCACTGGTCTGGAATCTCAAGTGTTAGACATTTTAGTTTTTCCTCCATCTTTTTGGCATTGAAGTTAAGCAGGATATTAGGAGATGCTGGGCTTCTGACCAGGCGGCCATCCTCTCAGGAACAATTGGCATTTACAACAGAAGTCAGCAAATACTTTGAAACATGGTTCCTCTCTGATTCACCCTGTGATTTTGTTGAAGCGGGTGGATATTTTTAAAAAAGGAATGACTTGAGGGATCTATGACACAAGAAAGCAGTTTAGTGAAAAGGAGCTGACAAGTTTCCATCTGCTAAGCAGGTCTTTCATCCTGATTGCAAAGGGTGATGAACACATGCAGACAGACTACACACAGTTACTGATACTTGCTGACGAGCCATAACTTCACAGAATCACAGAATCACAGAACAGGCTGAGTTGGAAGGAACCCACAAGAATCAACGAGTCCAACTCTTAACCCTGCACAGGATCATTGCCAAGAGTCATACCATGTGCCTGATAGTATTCTCCTAACACTTCTTGAACTCTGTCGGTCTTAATGCTGTGACCACTTCCCTGGGGAGCCTCTTCCAGTGCGCAAACACCCTTCGGGTGAAGAATCTTTTTCTAATATCCAATCTAAACCACCCCTGATGCAACTTCAGGCCATTCCCTTGGGTTCTGTCACTGGTCACAACGGAGAAGAGTGAGTGAGACGTGCCTGCCCCTCCTCTTCCCCTCATGAGGAAGTTGTAACTACAAGGAGGTCTGCTCTCAGTCTCCTCTTCTCCAGGCTGAACAGAACAAGTGCCCTCAGCTGCTCCTCATACCACTCTCCCTCAAGGTCTTTCACAATCTTAGCGGCCCTCCTTTGGAAGCTCTCTAATATTTTATACTGTGGCACCCAAAACTGCCACAACATTCAAGGTGAGGCCACCCTAGTACAGAGCAGTGTGGGACAATCCCCTCCCTCAACCAGCTTGCGATGCTGTCCCGGATGTCCCCCCAGAACAGGGTTGGCCCTCCTGGCTGCCAGGGCACTGCTGACTCATATTCAGCTTGCCACTGACCAGGACCCCCAGATCCCATTCCCAGCTCTGCTTTCCAGCATCTCATTCCCCAGTCTGTAAAAACATCCATGGTTGACACCTCCCAGTTGCAGAATCCGGCACTTTCTCTTGTTAAACTTCATATGGCTGGTGACTGCCCAGACCCCTAATTTTTTGAGGTCCCTCTGCAGGGCCTCCCTTCCTTGGAGGGAGCCAATAGCTTGCTGTGCCATGGCACTAACTCGCTGCTTCTGTTAATGTAGCTGCACACTCTGACCACTCTGCAAGTAGGCCTGTCTCTGGCTTGTGATGAGGGTAAATAAAGACACAATTGGACACAATTGATAAATACACAGATTTTAACATGACAAGAATCCGTTTTTATGCTTGTCTCTGAAATGTGAGCAGTGTATAAATGTATAAAGTCTGATCTGAAAACCATATTTCTTTCAGCAACTTCTGCTATTCTGTTCAAAATGGAAAACTGAAATGGGGATATTTGTCATTAATTATTTTTCTAAACATTTTTAAAGTATTGAACTATTAAATTTTGAAAATAGATCTTAATGTATCCTTTTAAAAGGATTAAATCATATTTAAATACTCTAGTAAAATGAGCTTGGACCATATTGACTGAAGTATGAAGATAACATAAAATGCTTTTATCTTTTTAAAATGAAAATTCTTCAAATTATTTAAAAAAGGAGTGTTGAAATAACATTCTGTTTCTTCATATTTTATCATAGAAGATATTTTATGTTCAGTAATTTAAACTGGATCTAACTTCTACATCAAGTGGGCATCTGTCTTTCAAAATAGCAAAGAAAAAGAAAACAGTTCACTAAAGATTTTGGTGGGGATTTTGTTGGGTTTTTATTCAACTGAAATTAAACACAGTTTTAAGGATTTTTCAAAGGAAGCAAGAATAAACTCTCTAGGTCTCTTGAGCATTTATGTTTTGAATGTGGCTTTGACTTTCCTCTGGATTTCAAAGAGAGAACAGATATTCAAGCAATTACTTGCCCATTTTATAAGCAAATTGATTACACTCAGTTATACAAGGACCCCAAAAGACTTTCAGGTAGAGGTTACTACCCTTGGGCAACAACATGTGAAGAAGTTGAATTCAGTCCATTACATGCATAGACCATGACACTTCTGATGGACAAAAATCCCAATAAATTCATAGATGTTGCCCAGGTTCTTTAGCATGGAACACATAAGTGTGCTGTGTTATGATGGGAACTGAATGTGTACACAGGGACAATACTTAGGACATTGCAGGCAATTTCAGTTGTTTTTCTTCTTTTTCTTCCTTTTAAAGCCCACTGCTTATTCCAGATATGAAAATCTAATGAACAGTGAAAAATAGCAAGCTTTGTTTGTCTCAGGTTTGGGTTTTTTTTTTACCTCAAAGGAATGCTTTTTAAGAATAAGATTTATGAATATGGCTTCAAAGTCCTTTCACCAAAAGGCTTTAAGAAGGAATATGACAAGTGCTAGGATAACTTTTAACCCAGGCAAATAGATAAATAAATAAAAGATTTGAAAATTCAACTTTGTTCTGCAGGTGGACGTAAGCAATTTGACATTTCAGACTGGAATCCCAGATTGTCTGTTGAACTCAAGGATTAAAGAAAGACAAGTATTTTTCCCTTTCTTGCTTTTGTAAAAGTGCTCAAAGAAAGCAAGAGGCACAGCCTCAAGAGAGCAAGTGAGTACAACAACCCATTTAAAAGGGCAGAGAAGAAAGAAAACAAGGAATCTGCTTCCTCGGGAGTCTGGTGGTTTTCTTATAAACTGACTTGAGAGATTTCACCTTTGTTTTATTTCTGCACTAGAATTAAATTCAAAGCTTTAATGAAATGGAATTTTGCTAAAATGGCCTTTTCCACAATAAGAAGATTGGTGTTTTGGTAAGTTTCAAAGTCCTTGGAATCATCCAAGATGTCTTCTGCAGATTTTAGGACTATTTCTGCCTACAGTGCAATTGATCAGCGCATTTTTAAAACCTGATGCAATCTAAACTGCCTTGGTTATGGGTCCAGCACCACAGGCTTAAATCATCTTACTGCCATGAGGGATTATGTTCTTAAGAAAACTACTTTACACTCCATTAAAGAAAGACACGTTTGTGGGTAATTTTAAGCTGCGGGTAGTCATCTTGTCTTCCCCTTAACATGGATCACTTCAAAATGCTTGACTCAACTGAGGCCAGAAAACTCAGCATTTTGGAAGATCAAGTCAATAAGCAGCTTATTGAACGGCAGAAATTATCACATGGAAGTCTCTGACTTGTGTTCAGCAGGTCACATTGGATGATAATAATGGGTCATTCCAATCCTAAAATCTAGAATTTGAGAGCTTAATTAGGCTACTAATATGCATAAGTCCTTCCTGGACCAAGGCTCAAAGCAGCAAAAAAATAGGAAAAAAATCAAATAATTGAATTTGCTGCTGCTTGCCCATCAATATTTGATTCCTTCATTTATTTTGCATCTTGCAACTCTTGCACCAAAATTAAGATAGCACCCATATGAACTCCTGCACACATTTGATTATCATAATAGATATTAGTCCTGAAAGGGAAAATGGTGCTGACTGGTTTCATTTTTTTATTTCCTGCTGAGCTGTTCCACTATTTGACTTTGAAACTAATGTTGCTTACTAGCTGGGAAAGCAAATGTTAAAAATGTTTTTGTCCCCCTGAAAGACCCTCCTTAACTTTTTTTGTTATTTTTTCTGTTGGTTTTAACATAAAATCTGAATTTTCAAACTAAACCAAGAGTATATGACATTTTATTGTAAAACCAAATAGTCACTGAAAGGACAAGGAGATTTGAAGCACTGATGGATAAAGAAGAGAAAGGTTAATAGATTTCTTTCACTGTTTTCTTTGAGGAAAAGAAGGTTTCTCCAGTGTGTCTGTCTGCCTCCCATCTCTCCCTTCACTATCATTACTGAATACATTGGTTGATGTGAATCACATTTGACTGAAAAGTTGCAAGGGAAGCTCAAGGTGAGCGGCCATATAAATGTGAGACAGGGATTCTTCCACAATATCTCACCGGGCTAAATGTGGGAATGTTTGCTGTCACGCTTTAGGAGCTAGAGAGATCACAGAAAAGATAATCCTTATGTCCCAAATGGTAGAAAGAGCTTTAGCTGTGCTCTGAAGGCACCAAATAATATATGGCCAGGACCCATCACAAGTAAACTGGAGGTCTTCCCCGCATTGTCATTAGCACGGCTTGTCCTAAATTTTAAATTGAAGTCTTACATATGTAATGTTCCCCCCCCCCTTTTTTTTTAACTTATTGCAATTTTGATAGTGAAAAGGTTGAATCCATTTCCCTAAGAACTGCTGACCACATTAACAGTTGGAGTGGTTATCCCGGCCACAGTTCTCCACGATTCTCTATAACTGACTGATAACGCTTCGAGTACATTTGAATAATAATAGCCTACATTTTTCTAAACTTCTAAGTAGGTACATGACCTTCATTGTCCAAGGACCCCAAAGTGCATGAAATGTACTAATTAACTAAATCCCACAATTGCTAAGTACAATAAGCATGAGACTGACATTTGATTACTATTTCTAATTATACCTGAGATGCCTGAGGTATATAAGGAAAGCTCAAAATCTATTACAAGTGTAAAGATTAATCTCACTGTCCCAAAGGCAGAGCTGTGAAAAAACCTCCAGATTCCTACCTTGTGCTTCCTGGCACAAGCCATGAACATGGTTCCTTTGTTTAACTGTTTGCCCATTAAATCCCTGATTCAGCAATGTCCTTTAGCACAACTTTAATATGAAGCCTACAAAAAATTCAATTAACTCTGTGTTGCATCTCATACACTTTGAAAGAGGCACAGCTGTAGAAGTCTTGGTAGAATATAGCAGTTAAGGATGTATTTTAGGTCTTCAGTTAAGAAATTCTCTGCTTAAGGTATTGTCCTAAATCATTCTGCAAACTGTTCTACTAATCACCTTTCAGTCCTTGTAGCAGTTTAAATTATTTAAAGTATATTGCTGACATACAACATTTCAGTGCAATACTTAAATACTGGCAGGATTGTTAGCACATGTACAACTCCACCCCCAATAAACAGATCATGGAGGACAGCGTAGGATGATGTGTCCACTAAATGTGTACATAAGCACCGTTCTACACTGAAAATAGAATCAGTAAGTTGTTCTCTCAGTAGATAGTTAGTGAAGGGCATTGAATGTGCAACACATCTTAGAAATGCTTTCCTCAGAAGCACTCAGCTTTGAAGGTCCACAACACTTCCCTGTCAGGTCTTGCCCATCACATTGCTCAGATGAAACATTGATTGGAAACTGCCAATGCCAGGAGTGAAAAAGGCAGATGCCATTCTGTGGCCTGCATCATGTGATAATGATTTCATTCATTTCCAGGAGGAGTTTGCTCATTAGAGACCAAACAGGATCTGTGAAATCACAGCTCTATTTGGATCATTTGCAAATGCTGCTTTTCCCCACTGAAAGTATGAAGAATTGAGAACTGAGATTACGTATGGCAAGGCTTGACAAACCCACGTTGGATACCAGATTAGATAAAGTCATTGGCTGTCTGGTCATTCAATCTGCTCTCTAACAGTGAGCAATGCCTGATCATGAGAAACAGATACTTTCATGAGGAGCAGAGCAAAGACTGGACCCCCACAAATTTGTACCACTTGACTTACTGTCTCATTGAATAAACAGAAACCTGAGAGATGTTTTTCTACAAAGTTTCACTGTTACTTATGAATGGGCAGTGAGATCCCTTTTCTTCTGGTCAATTTGAATGGAGTTCAGTTCTGTGGCACAGAGATAAGAGGGGAGGAAGTCTGGGGTCTGCAGCTGCAGTTACACATGAAGGGGTCTCTAGAACCCTCTCAGTGCAGAGAATAGATCCACTTTGTATAAGGCTGATCTGACCTGCATTAGCTTTCCTTCACTCTAAGGAGAAGTTTGCCCCTGAAGCACCACTGGGGGTCACACCAAGAATAACCCGTACAAGTCCCCGCATGTGAGGACTGCGCTTGCAGGTTGAATCTCAGCCAGGGAAGCTGCATTCTGACCCTTAAAGGAACACACAGAAGCAATGCAAGAAGTGTTTTCAAGGTGCACTACTGTCCTTTGCAGGGAAAATTCCTCTTATCCCAGTTTGGTCAAGTGCACTTTAACAATGAATGCCAGGAGCACTGACGCTTTGTCTTGGCTTACATGTTTTTGTTCCTGTTTCCTCCATCCTAACCTTGCTGTCTCACAACCAGGTGGCTGCTGCACTTGGACTTGGCCAAGCCTCTCTAGCCATAGGCTGGGGTAGGGACCTCACTCATCATTAAGCTGAAGGAACGAGGACTATGTGTGACAGTTGGCACCACAGAGATGAGAGTCTCTATAAAAGAAGGGGTGGCTTCCACACTCTCTCAAAAGTTTGCAGTTTATGTTCAACCACACCAGTCATTAAAATAGTGACAGGGGCTTTTAGCACTTCATGAAAAGGAAACAAAGCCACAAAATGGGCTTCAGCTTAGAAACAGCCATCCCTTCCTTTCTAAGAAAAAATTATATTTACCACCCCTTTCCTTGTTGAAGTATCTTTCCCCTTTCACAGCCTGAGGAGATGGAAAGTCTGGCTCTCCAGCTCCACTGCTGAGAATCAGGCAGCGGGAAATCATGGGGCAGTGTCTGCTACAGTGTGCTCCTGAGGTTGCCACTTAACTGGATATGGAGGTAAATCAATCCATTTACTTATCCTAACCATAGTACTAATTAGCTGCATATGTATAATCAGCATGCTCACAGGCATCTCATCAGGGAATAGCGGCTGACAGACACAAATTTGTTACTCTGCATCTGCTGACAGATTTGGAAATCTAAAGTTTTTGAAAATGAATTAAAGCAACAAAACCGAACCAAATTTGCCAACTGGCAATGCTCCTTCTGAACAGATGGCTGAGAACACCTTTTTTGAAGAATGCCCGTTTTGATGGGAGGACAATATGAGTTCACAGCTAAGATGAACTTATATCTGAAGTGAAGAATAGAGACCTTTCTCCTCTGGGGTTTATATATGCATGATAAAAGACAAAGAAGAACTCAATGCTTTGATAACTGATACTGTGCAGAGAAATCCTGCATGGGGGAGAGGGTTTGTTTGTGCTTAATTTTTTTATCAAAGTCCCTTATTTAGCCTGACTGAATTAATACACTGAAAAGATGGTTGCCATAACCATTAACCCTGAGAATGATAAGTGTAAAGTGCTGCAAGTCAAAGTAATTCCTCATTTCTGTTAGAAATTGTTGATTGTGCAGCTTACAGTGATGTTTTTTCTTTGCAGAATGATTCTCATCTGAAACTATAATGCATTATTTAGCTACTAAAATAAGCCTGAATTGTTAATAAAGGAACTTGTATAGACACACTCATGGGCTTGCCAGTGTATCAAAATCAGTATTTTCTTATTTTATGTTGTTTTTATTACATACTTTTATTCAGTATGGATAAAATCCTAGCTTTGTTTAGACTCCTCTGAAGTTCTAATCCTGTGCCTTATAAAGTTTAGCCTTGCTGAATTACAGCATTAATGCATTTTTCAGCTCATGTGGTTTGGGGTTTGTGGGGGACTTTTTGTGGCTATGATTTTGGTTTTTTTGGTTTGTTTGTTTGGTTGGTTGGTTTGGTTTGGTTTGGTCTTTTTTATTCCCCTCACTGCACATTGAAAGAAAGAAGCTAGCTTTATGGGCTCACTTATATTTGATTTTCCATAATTATGGGCTATTTTGTGATATTTTCCATGGTGATAAATTGTTCAACAATATGTGACTTTTTTTTTGTCTCTATCTCAGTTGAATATTTTACACATTTCAGTTAGGATTATTAGGAAAATATTCATAGAAGACTCATCAAACTAAGTATTACCCTTTCCAATAAATCTTAACATAGTCATTATTAGCTAACTGAAAAAAAAAAAAAAATCACTGGAAGGAACAATATTATTCACTAGTGACAGGATTCCACAGTTTAGATCCAAGGGAATTTTAACTAATTTTAACAATATGGTTTAATTAGTTCAGTAACAAAACCTTAGTTGAGAAAACCTTGTTTTTCTCATTAAAAGAGCCAGCAAACATGTCTAGTTTTGAAAGAATTATAAGAAAGAATGCATTTTTTTTAAAGAATAGGTGTTTTTTCTCTGATTTTTAAAGGCAAATGTATTATTATAATTTCCTTCCTTTCAGTGCAGATCTCGAGTTAGAAATTAACATTTTTCCCCAGGGAAATTTACTTTCAGCTGAAAAACATTTCCTTTTAAAAATGTTTATTATTTCATGGCAGAAAATAATTAGTTAATGTCTAAATTTTCCCCTTGGAAAAATTAAATCTGTAAGGGTTACATCTGCAAAATTCTGGGGCAAAATCTCTTCTGTTACCCTAGAAAGGAAAGGTTTTGAAATTAAGGTAAAGATTTAGTAGTGCTCTGGAGAGAAGCCTGATGCTTAAAAGTGGACAATAATACTCTTAGCATAGACCAGGATTTTTTTGTATGGCCACATTCTGAGAACAGATCTAGTTTTATCCTGCAGCTGGAAGCAAATTTATCTGCTATTTGAGTCACTGCAACTGAGTTCTTTGTAACATCACCGTGTGTTTAAAAAGCATCCATGAAGTAATTTCAATGAAAGACGATCAAAAAAGAACATCAGAAGGCTTAATTCTAGTTACTAAGCATTGTCTGTACTTAAGACAGACCTTTATGAAAAAAAAACCCACAGTTTCCAATTAATTTTATAGTGAATTAATATTCTTAGGTCATATTGATGACAAAGAAATGCCAATGATAATGAAACGATATCCAGGGTTGTCTAAACTAAACTCTCCAACAACTTCATGAAAGCTCCAGTCCAGAGCAAAATTTCACAATGAATCTCTGTATTTACAGGCATTCATTCAGTACTCCTGTTGGCTAGAAAAGGGCATTGTTTCTTCTTAGAACCTTCAGGACCAAGCCTGACAGAGTTCAAGATGCATTTGGATGTTGGACTCGATGATCCTTGTGGGTTCCTTCCAACTCAGCATATCCTGGGATTTTGTGATTCTGTGACATACCACAGTGCAAATACAAATCCTAGTAATAAGGATAGTAACAGTCATTTAGCACAATGAGCAGCATAACCTTCAGAGAGCACTCAATCCAGAACTGTACTCACCATAGCTTTAGCTGTGCTGATAAAATAAAGGTTTTTAAGAACTCATCTTGGGCCCAAGGCTCAGAACACTTTAAGGGCAAACTATGCCAAGACACTCAAGTCAACATGCACAGCTGGCAATGGGCAGATGCAGGACCTGTCCTTATCCAAAGGAGAACTTTACTCTGGGCACCCATCTGCTCGTCTCAGCCAGCTGACTGTCAAGGCAGCCCCTACAATCTGTTATTTGGATGAAGGGGAGCAGCTCTGGCAGTGAAAAATGGTGGATGAAATCTTCATGCTCACTTGTCTGAAATTCCATCTGACTTGAGGGAACTTTTGTCCAATTAATGTATTCCAAGAAAAGACATCAGTTTCAGTGAATCAGATTTTTTTCTGAGAAATTACACACTGTACAGAATATGATTTATACACTGAAGGTTTGAAGAACACAGCATATGCAATGCTTTTTCTCTTTGAATATCAAAACATTTTATAGAAGGGAGAGTGGGGAATTGAGATTTTATTATTAGAAAGGGAAGAGTGGTAATTTTGGAGCAGAATGGTGTTCTGCTGAGAGTCAGACAGCAGTGAAGATCACAGATCAGCCCAGGAGTCCTGCTTCGCAACTCATTGCTTCATCCTCTATTGCTCTCTCCATTCCTCTATTATATGAGTGGTCAAGAGACCTTTAAAAGGTTTGTAAAACATTAAAATATATTCTTGTGCAGATAGCTTATCTGCTGGTTTCTTTTCTTGAGAGAGTTTTGCTACTCAAGACTGAGAAAAATTCAGTCTTAGAATGAAACACTCTCATGAATTGTTTTTGGTTTTATTCTAATATTTCATATGACAAAATAAACTTAGTCTTCATGGTACTTGATCTGACAAGATGCCTCCTTTGGTACCCACAAAAGCTCCACTAAAATACAAAAGGTCTTAACCAGCTTTTCATTTTTCCACAGATAAGGTGCATGATGAGGTGAGAGGAAGTGTTTGATGTTTCTCAGTCCATTTCTCAGCCATTAATGAAATCCCCAACGCTCTGACATCTCCAATTAGTATACTCATCTGTTACCTCCGCTTTGTGCAGTAACATGATCTATTATAAAAAGGAAAACAAGGCAAACTAGTTACTGATTAAGTAATACCATGCTTACACAGAAGGGAGGGTGCAGGGGGGAATAAAAGGGAAACAAACAATCAGGAATGTTAGAATTACTGATTTAGTTAATTATCAGTGCACAGCTTCAGGCAACTTTCCAAATCAAGCTCTGGCTGTGGGACACAACTATTACCAGTCATTCTAAAGGTCCTAAGATGGCTGGAAGACACAGATAGGCACATTGTGAAATAAGGTGACACACACAAAATCCCTAAGTCCTCCTACATCCCGCAGAATATGTTCTTCGAATCCTGAAATCATAGCAAACAATTCAATTTTTAAAGCTTACAGTGGTGGGGTAGTGGATTGACCCTGGCTGGATGCCAGGTACCCACTAAAGTCACTCTTATTCCCCCCTGCAACTGGACAGAGGAGAGAAAATACAATGGAGCTTTATGAGTTGAGATGAGGACCTGGAGAGATCACTGACTGATCACCATCATGGGCAAAACACTCAAAGCGGGGATATTAATTTAATTTATTACTAACAGAATCAGAGCAGGAGAATGAGAAGTAACCCAAAACCTTCCCCCTACACCTCCCTCCTTCTAAATTCTACTTCCTCCCCCCAAAGTGGTGCAGGGAGACAGGAAATGGGGTTCTTTTTTCTGCTGCTGTTCAGGGAGAGGAGTCCTTCCCCTGCTCCTGTGGGGTCCTTCCCAAGGGAGACAGAACTTCTGAACTTCTCCGGTGTGAGTCCATCCCATAGGCAACAGTTCTTCACAAACTGCTGGAATGTGGGTCATTTTTCCATGGGATGCAGCCCTTCAGGCACAGACTTCTCCAGCATGGGTCTCCCATAGGGCCACAAGTTCTGCCAGGAAAACCTGCTCCGGCATGGGCTCCTCTCCCCTAAAGTCAGCAGGTTTCTGCCAGGTCCCAGCTCCATCATCGTCCTCCTATAGGGTCACAACCTCCTTCAGGCATCCACCTGCTCTATCATGGGACTCCTCCATGGGCTGCAGGTGGATCTCTGCACCCCAATAGTCCTCCATGGGCTGCAGGGGCACAGCTGCTCCACCATGGTCTGCACTACGGTCTGCAGGGGAACTTCAGCTCCAGCACCTGGAGCACCTCCTGCCCCTCCTTCTGCACTGACCTTGGTGTCTGCAGAGCTGTTCTCGCCCCGCTCTTCTCTGGCTGCAATTTTCATCTGATCAACAACTTTTTTGCCCCTTCTTAAATATGTCATCATAGAGGTGTTACTGTCATTTCTGATGAGCTCAGACTTGGCCATAGGTGGGTCCATCCTTGGAGCCAGCTGGGTTTGGCTCTGCTGAACATGGGGCAAACTTCCAGCAGCTTCTCACAGAAGCCACCCTTGTAGCCCCCATGCTACCAAAACCTGGCAACATAAACTCAATACAGGAAACAAGTGGACTTTCCTCTTCTGCTGCAGCCAAAATGAATGGACTTGTTAAAATTTTACCAGAAGACACTTGTCTTGACCTGGGAACCCACTTTTTGACTCCAAATGAAAAATTGTCAATCCAAACCCAGCTTCAGTGATGAAGTTCATAAAAAGTAAATGAGTATTTATGGCAATTTCTCAACTCCTAGATCTACTCTTTTTTGCTGTCCCCTTACAGATGATGGCATCAGACTACGATGAGGGGAAAAGACAAAACAAACAAACAAGCAAAAAACCCAAACCTCGAGAATTAGAAAACCTATTAACCCAGATTTATATGGTGTTAACAAGCATCAATACCTTTGACAGGTTCAATATAAAAGACATCCATATTTGGCTTACGTTCATGAATCAAATCCTTAGCTTCTGGCCCTGAACTTCTGCCTAGTAGTAAATTCCACAGTTCAACTTGGAAACGATTGTTCATGTTTTTTTGAAAGGATTAAACCACAGTCATACCTAAACTGAGAAAGCAAAGCTTTCCTTGCAATGAATAATTGCCTAAGTGATACTAAAACAAATATATGCTTACTTGCAATTCTCAGCATAATACAGTATTGTTGGGAGAACTGTCAATAATGCAAATAATGTAAATTACAATGAGTAGAACCTGTGTTTTATGAACCAGGTTTGGAACAGAGCTAGTGATCTCATTTCACTCAATTCTGGTGATAAATACTTCAGTTCATTATTAAGCTTCTTTGGCAACCAACATCAAATCAATGGTGTAATCACAAGTAAATGCAGAAGAATGCAGCTGACCCATGTTTAATTTTAGCAATATATATATTCTCACTGCTTATTTGGGAACAACAGGTTGGTAGGTTTACTCACTTTTTCATGAACCACTTCCCTACTGTTACAGTGAAATTTATCTTTGTAATACTTCTGCAGAGCATTGTTTACTTAAATTTCAAATATCCACATGGAAGGATAATCCAGAGCCTCTTGGAACTCTAGTCCGGGGCTACTACCATAGCGGGTTTTCTCAATAAGTGAAATTCCCATTGCTGCAGTTTGTGGCTTCTGTCTCTTACTCCTCTGCACTCTGAAATCTGGCTGCTTCTTCTGAAAGGAATGACTGCCCAACAGTCAGCTCTCTTCTTAGCCTCCCCTTGCGCAGGTTTGACAGATTCATCTCTCTCCTCAACTCGCATCAGCCTGTCAATATCTCACTTGCACGGGTGGCCCACAACCAGATGCTGCTCCAGAGGCCAACTTAACCAAGTGCCAAATAGGAGGAAAAATTAATTCCTTGGAGCTGCTGTTTCTGTCCACTTTTAACACAGACCATTACTCATCCATCACTGCTACGGGGATGCCTTGCTGACATATTCAATTTGCTGCCCACCAGCATTGCTGTGCCCTTTACTACAGAGCTGTTCCTTGTGCAGCCAGTACCCTGCTTACAGTGTTGCATGGAGATTTTAACTCCTGGTGCAGGACTTTGAATCTGAAAAGTTTTAACTTCCTGAGATTCCCATTAGCCTATTTTTCTAGCTTGCTGTGGTCTCTCTGAACAGCAGTGCTACCCCCCAGGCTTTCAGTAACTCCCTCTCCCCCACTTTATATCACCTGTGGCTTGGCTGAGGGTCAGTTCTCTCCTGTCAAGAAGGTTGTCAATGAAGATATGAAATGTCATTGTTCCATGACACCTTAGGAACAACACCACATTGTTTAGACTTCAAACTCTTGTGCTGTTTGAACTATCCAGCCACTTTTGCACCCACTTTGTAGCTTACCCATCCAGTCCTTATCTCCCCAGCTTGGCACAAAGGAAGCAAGCTCAGATGAACTGAGGTCTCTAGTCACCCCTTGTCTACAGAGTCAATTACCTTGTCATAGACAATTTTTCATCATCTGTGTGTGGAAGAGAGAGAGGCGAGGGATATTTTTCATTAGGAAGGTTTGCACAAACAGAACAACTCTGGTTTCTGTTTTTCTGTTTATCAAAAGAAACCCACAGCCTTCTGCTGAATATGTGACAAACTCCACATGTTAAGGGTTTAATCAGGCCACTATTTATATGATGGACAGCCCAAAGCAATTCACAGTAAGTTACAAAAAATACCTCAGGACTGTGAAATCTAAACTCCTTTGTGAATCTGACCCAAAGAGACTTCTAAAAGCCCTAGCCTGGGTCTCTAGCCTATCATTAGAAACAACTCTGCTGCTGGAGGTGAGAGGAGCAAAATTAAAGTCCTTTTACCTTAGTGATCAGTAAAGATCCTGTGCTACTCCCAGGGCCCTAGGCACGTTTGAGTACAAGTCCTTTGTCAGTCTAAAATGTCCCCTGCAGCTTCAGCTAAAGATCTGTCTACTTTTAGAATCTGCAATACTGCGCTCTGTTGGAGATTGTTAGATTCCTGTGGGGTTCCAAGTATTAGCCTTCTAGGGGGCAGGAAAAAAAAAAGAAAAAAAAGAAAGGAAAACATTATTGGTACATTATAAATGTTTATATCTGTTCAGAAAGCTTTAACTACCCTTCAGAGAACAAACAAACAGAAAAGCCCGGATTCTAATCACAGCTAATTTGCCATAAGGTAGATGCTTTACTGTCATTGCTTTCATGTGAATTAGTCAAGTTTTACATTTATTTAAGTGATATCTGACCCAAGGAATCTATTAATAAGCTGTTGAATGACTCTAGCAAGAGCATATCACAGCCTAGTAAATGATCAGGGAATAATATGGCATAAACCAACTCATAAGCCGAAAACACTCTGAAGCTTTAAAACTGAGATTCCCTAGTGCAGTAACCTGACTGCCTTCACTACTCACTGGAAAATAAGTTGCTTCTTGTGCTCAAGACAGATGACTCTTTTACCCCACTGCTTCTGGAGGGGAAAGGAAGTTGCACATCTCTTGGTAGGCAAACATTTCCCGAGGAGGTTATGGTTTACGTGCTCCATTCACGAAAAAGTACACAACCCACAAAATGCCACTTGTCCGCTGAAGAACACAGTGAGCCAGGTAATCTCAGTCTGACTGAAAGGCTCCAAGGCAAGGCTGTCGATGAATTTTGCGAGGGCGTTGCCTCTTTGTTTTCTCTATTTTCTTTTTCTTCTTTTTTTTTTTCCTTACTTTTTTTCTCCTTTAGAGGAGAGTCTGTGGCTGACAGTGTTACAAATCCTTTTGTAACACTTCTGCCTTTCCCACCATTCTCTAGTCCTGACTCATTGCGCTTATTTGCCTCTTCTGAAGGACCTTCCTGGCTCATCATTTTGTACTTCTCTTGATACTGCACCAATCAAGTAGATAGGGACTTATCCATGTGCCTGAGATGATTCCTCCCCTTCTTTGATGAGGCTGCAAAGGCTGCTGAGTTAGTAGGGCACTTTCCTTTCTTCAAGGTGACTGCAAAGGCCTTCTCTAGTTCTTTTACCTGCTGACTCCACCTTTTGAAAGCTCTGGCTCTGTCACATAGTCTACAGCAGACTGGGAGGGGAAAAAAGGCTTTTCAGATGATCTCCCCAGTGGGGCAGGTCCTGGGAATTTTGTGACAACACTTTGAATTTATGTGGTCTTTCTCATCCAAGAGGCTCCAAAGGACTTCCAGATTCATTAAGTCTCCTGATCCACCAGCATTATTATTCCTTCTTGGAGACAAAAGTGCCAGGTCTTAGAGCAAGCAGTGCAGATAAATGACAGGCCAGGACTGAAAATTGGTGTGTCATCCCCTATAATCCAGTAATAACAAGAAGAAAATGGCTTTACCAAAGCCTGTTGATGTGGTTTTCTATATTTTACATAGCTTTTACATAGCATGATGTGATTTCTTTTAATGCAGATGTTCGTATAGAGGGGCATAGCTTTCGACGATCAGTGGAAATTTCTTATGTCCCTAAGGCCAAATCAACTGAATATTGAATTGTATTGACAATCTTAATTTATATTGTACCTAATTATGAGACTTTAGAATGTAAGGTAATTAGATAAATTATCTCCTTGTCCATCTCTGTATTTCAAGTTTTTAATTGCAAAGTCTACAGAAAGAACACAAAGTGGGAGAAAAGAGTTTGTTTGTATCTCCGTGTCAGAGACCTACCATCTACCACACTCCTGACAGAGATTACTCAATCATGGTAATCCATGTGTGCTCAGACAGCTGTTGATGCTTGACAAAATTGACAGTAACCACAGAAGGTCTCTTCATTATGATATACAACACTGCATGGGAAGGAAACTGAATATTCTCGGATGCTCATGATGAAAGGAAAATATAAATGTCCTGCACAGTCTTGCTTTGTGAGCACAAATCAACAGGCTGGAGGCTACTTGCTATTCCAGAGTCTGTCCTGGATTTATAGTTTGACCTTGGGAATGGCTCTTCTTGCTTTCTTTACTACTTTTTGCATTACAGGAAGAGAAGTGAATCAGAGCCAGATGAAATCATAATATGATTGAAAGCCGGAGAATGGCCTATATTCCCTGTCATGCCACCCAAAGCATGTGCTGTCTTGGCTAGTGGAAAGGAGGCAGAAATAGTGCAGACCTTCGCTCTCATTGTATAAGTTTATTTTGCCTGCTTTGAATAGCAACCTCCGCAGTTCCCAGCCACCAGCCACTGCTGTAACAATAAATAATCCAAATTATGTACTTGCTAGGGTTAATGAAGTCTTGCACATGTAGAGATGGCTGTTCATGTTTTCAGGGAAACAGTGACTCATGAACAGGTAGGAAGGCCATTGCTCAGGTAAAGCTTGCCACTGAAACTACCATGACATTTTTGGAGGAAGCCAGAGAGTCTGCCTGGTCCTGCCCAGCCCTCACTAGGGCGTGATCGACAGCTCTCAGCCACCCAGCCTTGGCTTAGCTGCAGAACCAGGTGCTGCTCTCTGTGCAATAACATATTCTGTGCATGCTCCCTTGCTCCCTACAAATCACTTTGGGTGAGCCAACAGCCATTTCAGCCTTTCAAAACAGCTTGTTTTTATTCCTTGAGAAAGAGTTTATAGCTAGGATTTAATAAGTCTGTAATGCTTTATATTTTTCAAAAAAAAAATCACATTCTGCCCAGCACAAGCCATGTAAACAAGGGCAGTGATTATACATTTAAGTGATGGAATGAATGCAATCTTTATACGGTAAGATAATAGAATATTTCTGATTCAATTGGTGATTATTTGTCATAACCAATGAAATTTTTATTTTAGTGCAATAGGCTCTGACATTTTCACCCTGGAGTAATTGTGTTCACAAATTTGGTACCTTTCCAGTCTATCTCCTAGATATTCTCTCCTAAGATTTCCATGCTGTGCAGCAATTAATTTTGTGAGGTTGCAATGTGTGGGGTTTTTTTTTCAGAATTTCACTCTTTATATTCCCCTCACATTATTTTTCAGCACAACTGAAACTGAACTCTACTGGTATTAACAATAGTGCAAGACAATCTTTCTTAGCCAAAGTTAGAAATCCTGCTTTCATCTTCGTTAAATCACACTGATGATAGCAACTACACATACTAAAAATGGACATGCAATAATAATACATTTGCTTCATTACTGTCACTTCATGTTTACATTTTCATATCTCTCTTCATTTCTTCCACCCCTTTTTTTTGTTTTTGAAATATTCTCTTTTCCTTTATTCAGTCCTCATCTAAGAGAAATTAAACACCTCATTCTACCCTGCCTTTTTTTCCTCCCACACCTCACCTTTACTCTCGATCTATAAAATGAAAAACATCAGGCTCAGTAGGAACATTAGTATGGAGACAGACAGGACTGCCTAGAGCCTTTAATTAGAACCTTACTTCCATGCCTGAGTAGAATATAGATTTATGAAAGACTATACCTTGTGGTTGTTCATATTTATTTTTTTCTTTTCAGACAACAAAGAAGAAATTGAAGTCTTCATTATGGATATGTCATGGACAAATCCAGTAAAACACCTGACAGACAGATCACACAACTAAAGCAACTACCAATTCTCTTTGCTGATCTAATGTACCTGGAAGGAGTTGAAAAATATATACAAGCAGCCATGAAATTACCAGGATGTCTAAACCTGTTTTGTTGAACCATGGAGATGATGGAGCCTCCTAGAATTAGCGAGTTTGAAGTTGTAGGAGAGACAATATATTCTGATGAATTGTGATTCTTTTGTATTG
>VWZG01012312.1:0-15347 GCA_013396735.1 Grallaria varia
CATTCCTCTCAGCTTTCTGCACGGACCAGAGGAAGGAGCAAGTGATATCCACTCTCTCTTCGAGCATGTTTTGTGCACCTTTATGAGCCCTCAGTCCCTCAGGTAATCCGCTCTCACACGTGCCCTTTCTCTTTCACTATGCTAAACAGTGCTTTAATGAAAGGGTTTGCTGTTTCATCACGGATTTTTTTCAGGAGAAAAAAAATTCACACACGCAATTGCTAGAAGCAGCTGTGACTCCAGAGAAAGGTATGCGAGCAACAGAAGGGCTAACTTGAATGACAATATCCGAAAGATCTGAATAATGTGAAATTATTCAAAGTGAACTTGCAATTGGAACTCACTTCCTTTTAGAAGTGAAATTCGGGAGAGGGGGAGGAGGTGCCTCTTCCAGTAAATTAGTTTAAGTAATATCTGTGCTTTCTTCTAGTGGTTTGTATCTGACAGTAGAAAAAATTTCATCTCTCTTATCCTGGCAAAAGCAGAGCCTGGATTTGTTGTCCCAAATATGGGGTTTTTTGGCTGATATGCAGGAAGCCACTGCACACTGTCAAGCTACTTATTTAATGTCTGTGCAGAGGTGGGTACTGGGTGGTAAATCCACAAAGCTCGCACACCCTCAGTGTGCTTTTACACACTTCAAACAGGGAAAAATCAACATTTCCCATACATGCAAGAACCTAAAGCTATAACCAATGGCTTGTTTCCACTTAATGGTGCGCAAGTGTTTTACTGCCACCCTCCGTGGGGAAGGGGCTTCTGTGACTGGGGGCTTCTACAGACAACGGGCGGGTATCCCACTATGGTTTAATGACTGAAGGTTAAGACAAAGTTCAAGTAAAACTCTTATCTGGTTCTATCAGCAGCTTGTTACAGTGTTATCTCCTTGCTTGATTGAATTTATGGTGTGATCCTATTATCACTTCTCAGGCCTTGGCTCCCAGTTTCCAGCAGCTGTCTACAGAGATAAAAGTGTGTTAGCTACAGAACAGGTTTGCTAAAAGTGCTTTGACAAAATTTTGCAGGATTCTTCATCCCACATCCAAACTTTCTGGAAGTTTGTTAGACTCCATTTTGCCCCTTTCTCGGGAGTATCATATCCACGTTAAGTGGTCCAGTACTGCTGGTAGGTGTGGGATAAATTTCTCAGGGAAAAAGATAACAGTCTGTCTTTTGGCGCTGAAAACCTCGAGTTCAGAATCTGCACAATTTTAATTATTCAAAGTTGTCATTGAAGAGTCCTGGTTCCGTTTGCAGTTGTTTTTATGCACTTTAAGTATACTTAGATGGGGCAGGAATTATGTGAAATATTTTACCTTTATGACCTTTCAGAAATATTAGATTTCTTCAAAAAAACTTTACTTCATGCTGATCACAGCTCTTACAACTACATATTCCATGCCATATGTATTCATACTTAAAGACAAAAGTATTTCTACTCAACATGCTGAACCTTGACTAGTATATATACACCTTATTTTTCTTAAATTGCCTGTTGTTTGTATATATATATATTAATTTCACTTCCCAAAATTAAAGATGACTGTTGAATAAGATGTCCTTTGAAGAGATAATTCAGTGGATTAAAGATGTACTTAGAATTATTCAGTTATACACAAGTGATTTCTTTCACACTGTATTTAACAGTAGGAGGTTATTTTATCATTTTATGAACTTGGCAGGAGTGAGAAAAAAATCTCTTTAAATTAATAATGTAATTACTGCTACTGTCCTATTCCTGTAGTTACCCTTGTTGTTTGATAACAAAAAAACAGCTTTAAAAATTCAAACGTTTTGAAGTTACACCTTTATAGAATATATGCAACGTAAATGTCAAATACTGTCAAAAGTTAGAAATTTTAGAAGGCTTTGTAAAGCAACTTCTCAGTGTTAACTTGAAGTACAGGGGAATATTTTAGGGACGGATTTTTTTTTCAGGTGATAAATATTGTCATTAATGATAATTCTGGAATATTGCAACTTTTTATGAAGATCAGAGCATGCCTTTCCTTAGAGTTATGTCCTGGCTCTACAGACTCCACTGGCAAAACTCCCACCTCCAGCTGTGCTTGTGCTTTTTTTCCCCCAGTTTCTCACCGAAAGCATTACTCTTGTTCTTTCAAGAAGAATTGGATGTCATCTAGATTTTTCTTAGTATTTTGTTCACAGTGTCATCTGCACACACTGAATCTCTACAAGGCATTAAACAGGACCAGAGCCCAGTGCAGAATGATGGGTTGGGAACAGCATCGGGGCTACTAAAAGCTTTCAAATACTGTGATGTACTTTCTGTAAGACATTTCACCAGCTTATGTTCTCACCCTTTTCATTCTTCTGCAGTTGTTTTTTTGTGTGTGTGAAGAAACCATTTCAAGCAGATTGGGCAAGGCTTACAAGACAGAGAGGTTAAGACGGAAACATAAAACCCCAGAAAACCAACAACCTCCCCACACTGGGGCAAGAAACCCACCAGACCATACCAGAACCCACACAACTACATTCTGTGATGATACAGTTCTTGTCCAGGAACTGTTTGGCTCAAATATTAAACATGCATATAATAATAGGTTTCCCTGAAATACATGGGAGAAGAGATCAAGAAGAATATGCAATTTTTAGGCAACTGATCTTATTTTAGGCCACTGTCTTGGTTGTTGTTTTTTTTCTTCTCCAATTTTTTGCTGCTAATATGCAAGATGGGTTATGCAGCTTGGCTTGTTGGCTGTTTTTGTTTGGTTTGTTTTGTTAATTTTGGGGGTTTTTTGTTTGGTTTTGTTAGGTTTAGGCTGGGGTTTTTTTCTACTTTCTAAAGACACATAAGGTATGGCAGTGAGTGTTGGATTCTTTTGACCTTCCTCTGCAAATATCTTGAATCCTTCCTGGGTTGCTCCAGTGGATTGCCCTACTAACTGGGCTCCAGCACTTGAATTTATAGTAGGATGACTACTTAGAAAAACCCCACTCGCAGACAATATACAGAAAACCAGCAGTACAATACTGCTGAAAAATAGGACTCAGAAATTTATTCTTTGGACTAGAAAAAGGAAGATGGAAAAGTGGAAAAATTACCTGTGATTTTGGGGTTTTGTTTACCTTTTCTGTGGGTTTCTTGTTTGTTTTGCTTTGGTTTTGATTGTTTGTGTTTAAAAAAAACAAACAACCGAGCCAAACAAAAAAGTGATGTTTTCAACTTCAGCAGGATCATGAGAGAGTCTTCTGAGAGACAGTGCAAGAGCTGAACAAGAAAGAGCAAGCATTTTTGGAGGTTTAAGGATGTTTGATTCTTTCTTTCAAGATGGTCTTGAAGGTTTGATTCTGATACTGCATGCGGGTCACAACACTGAAAGCAAAAAGCAACAATCCACATGCAGCTTTTTCCTATCACTTGCAGTGAAAATCTCACCTACGATTTCACACAGGCTCGTGAGCACTTACAGCCTGTGCCTCATATGTGAGCACCTCTGGAGGGAAAATTAGTCATTTCACACAGCACTAATGATTGCTTGCCAGTGTTAAATTAATGGCATCCTTGGGGAAAAAGGTAATAACATTTTTTCTTATTAACCTAACTGGCTGCAGGACTCTGCTCTAGTTCTGTTCAAATTCATCAGCAAAACCATTTTTTTGCACAGTGCCTGGAGTTGGAAATTTTGATTCTCAGAGCTGAGAGGGCAAATGGCAGTTTCTGGTGTTCTGCTGGTTTCTGTAATTACCTGTGATCACAAACTACATTTATACTCCTAAGACGTAGCTTAAATATAAAATCCAATGATATCCCATATACCCTCAAAATAATTTTTTTCCATCAACAAATCATTGACTCAGCCTTTCTAAGTAAATCATTCATCCCCAGTGTGAAATACACGATTAAAACCAAAGCTGAGTTAGGAAACTGGAACATAAAGCAGCGTCTACAGGTTTAAACAACACAATTCTCAGATAAAGATTTCATATGCTTATTCATTGAATGAGAAGAGAATGGACTGAACAAAAAAAGAAAATCAGAGTGTGGACATCTTCTTTTAGAAAACTCAGTTCATTATACAGTACTAGGCTATTTATAGTGCACCCCCTTTGAAAGGAGTAGGAAAAGGATTCCTGAGGTATTCTGTGCAATATGATGTCAAAATTGAGTGGGATTGAAAGTATATGCTACTAAAAAAAAAAAAAAGCCAAGATTTTGAGAATAGAGAAAGGACACATTTGTTCTTGCCCTTCCTCTAAAGCATCTCTGTAGTCCAGTTCTTTAGCACCGCAAACTTTCATCATAATATGTTGTAGTCCGTTATTTATGAATCATGTTATCTATGAAATCTGTTATGAAATCCATGCGATGAATGTTACCAAGGAACAGCAACACTACCTGCCAGACAAGGGAAGTGAAGATGAATTTTATACACGAGTTAAATCCTGCTGGTTTTTCTCCTGAGGGCAGATCCTCTGGGCCACATCCTGACTCCTTTCATTCTTTTTTGAGACTTCTTTCAGACTTTGCTCGTGTGAAGGTGAAATCAGAAGGCTCAGCAGTCAGCCCGCTTGTTCCAGTAATTGCTGCTATGATGATGTAAAAGATGAGCAATGCCCGGTCCCCACTTGAAAGCTGAGGGGAAATTCACTTGAGTGAATTGCAACACCACTACCCAGGCTGCAATTTGATGGTAAGAGTGTCGTGGTGGTAGGAGTGTCAGCTCTGTAGAGCAATATCAACGGTGAGAACAGAAATTAGGCTAGAATGTTATTGCAAACTATCTCTGGAGAGGTGTATTTAGAAATTTAATTCTCTTATTAAGCTAATTCTCTACTAAAACACCTTGCATTTTTCTTCGTAAGTCAATACAAGTCACTTCACATCCTATTACCCAGGAGAACTTTAGAAAACTCCATTTAAAATTCATGGGATACTATTATCTAATGATTCATTTCATTAATGTCATGTCCCTGATTTCTAGGCCACAAATGCTCCAGACTCTGCAAGCCTATCCCATTTGTTCATAAGAACATTTTAATTGCCTTGTTTTTTTGGCAAACGTGGAAGGCTAGATCAGGCTAGGAGAATCCGCAGGTACTGACAATGCAGGACTGCTCCTGCTGTTATCCACAGGAAAGCAACCTCTGTTTTAATCATCTAATTTTTTAAATATATCGTAAGAAAGCTATGAAAAGAAGTTTGACAGTTGCTATTTAAAAAAAAAAAAAAAAGGGAACCTGTTTAAAGCATGACAAAAAAGGTGAGCAGAGTCCAAAGACAAGTCGAACAAAATCTGAATTAACACTAAAGAAGGGCTTAGTGGAACATCTCCACTATATAATGTTCTATGGCAAAGGTAGTTCTGATTTCTCTGCCAGGAAGGACAACATTCAGAATATTTTTTTATTTTTTTTTTTTTTAAATAGAGGAACAAAAAGCAAAATTCAGTAATACCACCTCTGAGACAATCTCATATTTGACATTCCACTGATAGACGGATGTAGAATCCCTCCCCCACCCCTCAATCCACCAAGTTATTGGGACCTGAATCTCTTATAAGCCCATTTAGGGACTGCTGGAGCACATTTACCAACCCATTAGCCTCAGTTTGCCAAGCTGCCAGAAGAATGGACAGATCGACAGGTGCCACCCAATGGAAGGTCAGAGGAGGAACACAGAGGTGATAAATCAAACAATTGTTTCATCCTCACGCTCGTTTTAAAGAGAGGATGAGATCCATTTGAGGCTTTGCCCACTGAAGCTTTAGACCTTAGAAATGTATTGAATAAGCAGTGCAGTAAATTTTTCAGATGGGTGCAATTCAGGTTTTCAGGGCTGTTGAACTGAGCTCCAGTACTTTGTACTCTGTCAGGAGTTAGATTTGCTCTGCAGACTCCTCCTCTCTCATTTCACACGAGTTTCTGCAGATTACATAACTCAATATGCAAGTTGTCATTCAACGAAAAGCAGCTGTTACATTTAAGTCGTGAAAATAACCTGAATAAAATGCTTTGCATGATAAAAGCATCTGAATGACCTGGAAACAGCATGAGGAGTCTTCTGTCTCATCTTATATGTTTAATTGAAGCATCTCCTACTCCTTTGGCTCCCTACAGTAACTCAAAAGTGAGTTGAAACCAAGGAATTACTGTATTTCTAGACAAATCCTTTTGAAATAGGCAGTCTCATAAACAGAGTAAAGCCATTAGGATGAAAATCCATGCTGAGCTGTAATGTGCTTTATATATTCCTTGATGTATTACCAGGAAAATACTTATTAAAGCAAAGTATGGTAGAATATTCAATAAAATCTGCTTCCATAAAATTTTTATTTTTTCACTAGTATTGAATGTTTAGAGATTTTTTCAAATACATTTCTTTTAATCTTGAAAAATAAAATAATTGTATAAAAAATAAAAAGGCACCGCAGAAAGTAATTGTAACTTCCATATAAAATTTCAGTGGCAAGATTTGCATCACCATGACTTGAAAACTTGGGGTGTTTGTATTCCTCTCACATGGCCCTGGTTCAGCACTTTTAAGCAAACAAACATCTCCGTGAAAGACCAGGTAGCTCAAATCTTTTGAGAACATTGTCAATTAGAAAGGGATTAATTACATAAAACCTTGCTGCAAACCAAACGCTCTTTATGAATGAGCAGATCATGCACAAATCAACTCAATCTTCCTTCTAGTATAGCCATTACTTTTCAGACTGAAGGAGTTATTAAAAAGTTTATTCCTATTAGTCACTGTTCATTTTACAGCAAGATATCTGAAATACAAGAATTTGTGAATTTGATAATCACTGTTTAGTATTTTTTAAGCGAGATGTCAGCCAATAATGAAGAAAATTCAATACTCTTCTAGTACACATTGTGATAATATACTTATTAAATTTATTAGAGGAACTACCATTTGTAAATATTTTCAGAAATACTTGATCAATACCTGTATGTTATTTAGAAACAATAGTAACAAAGAATAAATTATCTGAACCTCATACCACAGAAATTGATAAAAATGTTTATAAAAACATTACATTTTAATTTTCATGGGGGCAGAAGGTGGAGTCTGGCTTTCGAATACAAGATTATAAACATGGGTGGTAAATAGACACGCAAACCATCTCACACAATTCACCAAGCAATTTCAAAAAGCATGTAAGCTTTGCAGAATAAGTTATGCTTTGTGAAATTATTCTCTGTTAAATAAAGTAACATTTCCCCATCATTCAGCATGATCTAGTCATGTGTTATGGTAGAATTTGTGTCGAGTTTCTCCCTGGATATTATCTGAGGGAGGAAAGGTCAGGGCCCACTTTTCAAGCTTCAGCAGCCAACAGAATTGTAGAAATTGCAAGTTTTACCTGTATTTCACCTGCCCTGGTTTGCTTAATATATCACATTTCTGCAGCGCTCACCCTTGGAGCTGATAAGGATTAAGCAATAAAGGAAAATATTCTTTGGCCTCAGGTAAAAACCATTTACTGATACACCGAGCACACCACATCTGGTAAGTCTGTATAGGTCAAACAACATCTGCTTTTTCATCCATGTTCCCTTCTGCCTAATTAAAGAAAATCTCACCTTTGCTCGAGAGCAGTAAGAATTTAGATTTGCTTCTTTGAAGTCCCAGCTACGCAACAAATCGCATGATTAAACTGTGTTGGATTGCAAAAACTAATTAGAAGATTCTACCTCCTTTTCTTGCCAGTGTTAATAAAGAGCAGAGGGGAGAAGCAAAGCAGAGAAAAACAGGTAAGAAAAAGAGAGAAAATCTAAAAGACTGTTGTACAACTCTACCATTTGCAACAAACCTGTAAATAATGGTGCTGTCCAGGACTTTAGCAATGCTAAGGATGAGACAGATAAGCAAGGAAACACCTTAATACACTGGAATTAAATACTGCAAAATTTTTGTGTGCAAGTATATATGTTGCAAAGAGCTCCTGGCTTGGAGTAAATATTAGAGTCTACTGAAAGACTGACTTCTACTGAGAAATCAGTACTTGTGGTCCCCATCAAACGTGCCAAAAGGTATTCATATTGTTTGTACGAGGTGCAGAGAGAGTTTTATGGGGTTAAGGGAGAGAGAATGACTGAGAACAACTAAGATAATTAGCTCTCACACCTATGCTCTGGTGGTATAGAAAGTAAAAATTAATTCCATACAAAGAGATGATACAGCTCATGTCCCATGGTTGCTAAAAAGCACGGTTATAGTTCATTTGGCCTGGAAAGTCTTCAAGTCACCCGGTGGTTTAAAAGGTGCTGTAAAAGCTGCCGGTGATAAAACTTTTTTCTTCAGTTTCTCAAGCTACAGAATGAACAACCAGCAAAAGCTGTGACAGAAAAACAAATAATCGCTCCTTTCCTTTCCTTTCCTTTCTTTTCCTTTCTTTTCCTTTCCTTTCCTTTCCTTGCCTTGCCTTGCCTTGCCTTGCCTTGCCTTGCCTTGCCTTTGCCTTGCCTTGCCTTTCCCTTCCCTTGGCATTAAGGGCACTTGGGGTTGTCATTACCTGTAGTCAGATTCCATAACAAGGAAGTAGGTGCATTAAAAGAAAAAAAAAAAAAAAAAAGGTTATTTATGAATAACTAAAATAAATAAACCTTTACTCTTTCTATAGCAAGTGAATAGTAATTTTACAGAACAACAGAGTTATAGAAAATACAATGAAATTAAACAAAACAAATTAATATAAGATATATCCAAATTCTAGCAAAGCCCAGAGGAGAATATGCAATTCTTTTAAGATTGTGCAGCTGATGTGGAAAGTTTCAAATTTAATTGTTTATTTATTAGCTATTTATAGGGTCAAGGAACTGCAGCTTCATGTGGTTTAGGAAGAAAATCTGCCTTCATTGTCAGATTTTTCTTTTCGTGAAATTTTCTAGCACTGGATTTATATTAATCATATTTGTATTGATGCGTTTATTTGTAAGAGGGAAAGAGAATAATGGAATGTTTTAAATGCATTTTTGTCCCCTATATTCAATGCAAAATATTTTATTGTGCTTCAAGAGAATAACTTCTTCTATACATTAAATTCATTTGAGTCTGTCTTCATGCAAAACCCACTTAAATTTATTATAAATTAAAATAATAACAAAACTAATTTAAAGTTAAAAGCTTAAAGCTGTTCTTGAAAGAGCAATGATTATTAGTGTCAAACATATAATTTCCATCATGAGGTTAAATATATGTGAAAGACATGAAAACATACTTTAGCTGCCAGTAAATAATAAATCAATCCAAAGACAAAACAAATGAGTGAACAAACCATAAAAAAATCCCAAACGGCAGAATGTGGATGGCACTTTGCCAAACTCATATTGTTTTAAAAAATTAATTTTTTAAGTGGAAGAGCTGAACATTCATTTTATCTACTTTTGCTGCAACTGGAGAAGTTTTACTATTAGAACCCTTTGTAAAATAACAGCCTTGAGATGGGACAGAGCACTTTAATGCTCCCTTAATATATTTCTTTAAGAGAAACACCATAACGGGATCTGAAATAATCAGTATAAAAAATAAATAGATGTTCTTAGGCAAACACAAGTCTAATTGTCCAAGAACGTATTTTAAGGGGCTAAAAGACACACTAAAGCCTCCTAAAGAATATGAAGGTGTGTTATGAAGTGTGCGAAAGAACTGATTCGCCTTTCTGTAGCTGCATAACACAGAAGGCCGGGCATTTAATTTGCTTCCATAAAGTCAATAAGCCCTTGTTTGGAACCGAGAGCAGTGATGGAGGACACACAGACAGCTGCAGAGGAATGAGACAGCAGGGGAGAAAACGTCTGGTGAAAAGAATTTACACTAAATGTAATTGATATCTTCATTTCTTTTTATTTTATAGGGGTTTTTTTGAAAGGTTCATGGTGGTGACAGTAGTACTGGTCGGTTCAGGAGGTTCCATCAAGACCTTGCTATATTGCATTATTATCTCATGCAAAAAGAACAAGGGTATTGATATTTGAATATAGAAATTTGCTAGCCACAGTCTTGATTAAGGACCTGATTATGAATTCCTGCCCCTAATAAAGTTGGGAGGTTTGTAGGTCAAGAACAGTTGAAGACAGCGAGTGCAATTGCTGAAGTCAAGGAGGAGAGAGGAATCAGGAAGAGGTTAGTCCCCTGTCTTAAGACCCTGGTGACTGAAAGGAGGAATTCCTGGGCAAAATCAGTCAAAAGGGGAAAAGTAAACAGCACAGATTTTATGTGCTTTTGTTGTATTAAAATGTAATAAGTAAAATATAACTTTTTCCAAAAATTATATGTTAATAAGATCTCGTCATCAAAGTCACTCATGTAAAAGAAAAAAAAAAAAGATAATTAAAAAAAATTCTCTTTGTGGTTTACTTGATTCAAAAACCCCTGAAATAATTTGAATCACTTATTTAGTCATCAACAGCCCACACTCTCAAATAGTCTCTTTCCAAATTCTTGTAGATGGAATATTTAAAATTCACCTCAGAAATCTGAGGTCAGGTCCAAATTTCACTGTTAATGCACTACAATCTGAAGTCACCAACACCAACTGACTTGTCACTGTGTTTTTGAAGTCATTTTCCTCGTGCTGACTTTCAGAGGTTTTTGAGAGCCCTCTTTTTATATGTAAAGTCAAGAAAGGCCACATATTATTGATAACTCCAAACATCAAAGCTGGTGCATCTTATGTTGGGCAGCAAAACTGGAGGCAACCAAAATGTGTTGCAAGTTTTGAAAAAAATTGTTTTTTTAATGACATGTACTTCACTTTCTTCCTCTGTCAAAGACATATCCTACCTAGCTCAAAGATACTATGAAACTTTATGTCATAAATAACTATATGCTACTATACACTTACTATAAATGTAAATTTTAAGTATAGATGTGCTTTTTGTGTTTGTTTCTGTCTTCATGTGTATGCCCTGATGTATTCAATCCAAGCTCCTTAATGGAATACAAAGTGCAGCTGGGCAAGAAAACATTCCCTAAACATACAAAATAAAAAATTAAAACTAACTGTAACAAAATCCATTGTATGCTTAGGGCTTGAGCTTATCAATTTGATCAATAAGTTAGACTGAGATCATTCATGTTACAGTATGATGTGTCTAGGGGAAGTCTTGCCACGTGGTTTTTGCTTGAAGTAAAATACCAGCTACAGCTACGAACTCCAGGTTTTGAACCTTCTGTCATCTGGCTTCTGTCATCAAGTGTCCCTACTGAAAATAATCAGTGTGATCAGAAAGAATGTTACCAAACATCAGCCAGGGCTCACCCGGCCGCCAAATACCTTTTGAAGAAGAACGAATTAAGCTTGATATTTTCATGCATGACTTAATAATCAATGCCATTACAGGTTGTTTTGCAACAGCACAAAGACAGAAGGAGATTAGAACTGAGTGGTAAATTATTTTTAAAACCCAAACCCTGCTATAAGAATTTTAAAAGCTGCCAAACTGATAAGGAATAACCTTCTCAACAGCCTGCAAAGATGCAGAGATTGCAGAGGAGCTGTGGCTTTTTTCCTCAAGGGAAGAAAAATCCCACGGCTCACCCTATTGACACAACTTATCTAAGTAGTAGATCTCTTTTAAAACCAAGGGGTAAATAGCCAAAAGTACTTTGTCTTGTTTATACAATAGCTATGGAAAGATCAATGAAAAATCCAATATATAGTCTTGTGACAAAGAAAATTAGTGATTAGGAGCGTTTACTATTGATGATACCTACTCCTTGCCCGGGCAATGAAAATCACAATTATTTGACCAATTATAACACTGTCTTCTCTTTCTCTTTTTCCTCACAGACTTTTTTTCTCCAGAGTCAAAGAGCAGAAAATATTGTATAGTCTGTTAGCACAAATGAAGTCAGCTACAAAAATACTGATTATGAGAGGTTTTTCATTGCTCCTCAGACACGAGAGATTAACTGCAAGGTTCAGAGGTCGCACACAATGCCTTCCAAATGTGTTATGGCTTTAATCCTCTCCCCCAGGGTCCCGGGGAGGAGGGTAAGAGATGTGCAATGATATAGCAAGGGACTAGCTTGTTGCTCAGTTTAAGCTTGAAAATGTGTGATTAAATTCACAGTGCCACAGCCCAGGGCAGCAATAATTAGCAGTATTTTCATGGAGCTCACCACCAAATGAGAAGAAATGGTCCTTGGAGCATCCCCCTGATGGAGGCACAAAGGGCATATGCTCTGGTTGTGCTTTTGGTGATAGGTCACATGCACTGCAGACAGCAGGGACTTTTTTTTGTTGTTGTTGTTTAGGGAAAACAAGATAACGATTCACCAGGCAACTGCCATAGAAGAAGAAAATTATATTTTCCTCCCTTATGTTTAATTAGACCAATTCAAAACCTGAACTATGAGAGATATTGACTCTGTTGTCATATTAAAATAAAATAAATTAGAATAATCAAAACTGGAATTGTGCAAGGTCTATAGGTTATAGAAACGAGACAAATGACATCTACATGAATAACAAACAGCAAATCTATAAAAGGCTTTTAGGTCTCTAACAAGTAACACAGAAATGAAAAGCAATTCATGGCCTGGTAAACTACCTCAGTGCAGCTGGAAACTAAAATTTTACTTTATTATTGGGGATTTTTTTTATATAAGAAATGTCAAAATGTTCCTTAGGAAGTAGATCCAACAGTGCAAACTGAGTTTCATGCAGTTTAAACTGCACAGCATGGACGCATTTCCTTGCTCTATTCAGAAGTCTGGTCCATCATTCAGGACAGAGAAGGGTTCATATCTGCATTTAATTCTCAGCTGATGCAATGAGGAGCAGCTCTGCCAGTGTCTGTGACACTGCCAATGTTTATAACCAATTATGAATCTATTCTTTTTATAACTGAGCATTTTTAAAAACAAAATATGCCAGAAATCACTTGAAAAAAGAAACTGCTTAGATATACCCATAAGCAAGCAAAACATAACAACAAAGTGATGTTCCAGTAAGAATTTTCACATATTACCATAACAATAAAATAGACATCCCGTATTTGTTGCCTTCTTATAATTGTTTTACATGAATGCTCAAGCAAATTAGTCTACTCACAGGAATTCCAAGGAAATTTTATTCAATGTTAGGCAATTTTCAGTCTGTTTTAAACATCTAATTGGGAGTATTTTTATCGGAGAGCTGAGACATCTGCGTATATTGTAAGAAAAGAAGCAAGATGGTTCCTTGCACTGAATTCATCCAGCAGCACATCTCACAAAGTGAGTGTCCAACAAAGAGCTTGGAGTGCTATTGCTATGACAAGGCATTGTCAGACCAATTACTCACATGGAATGTTCGGCACACAAACATTGAAAAGCAAGAATTCTGCTTAACTTTCTCAGCTTTATCACTGTCTTGACTTTGACTTCACCACACCAAAGCAACTCCTGCTACTTTCCCTAAAGCCTTCTGGAAACCACTGCAGTCAAGGGAAATGGCAAAAACCAGACAACATGAAAAACATAAAACCAAATAAACAACCAGAAACGTGAAATTGCCTTGGGAAATAGTCAGTGTAATATTTTAAATTTATCTCATCTTTCAAATGTGCACCAGGGAAATAAAATATTTCTTCCTGGTTCTGTGTGTTTTGTCCGGATAACTCGAACCACATTATTTTCTGCATCATTTTGATGAAACTTGAATTTGCAGCGAACCATTCTGTGGACGCTCTGGATTTTCTCATAACTGAGTGTGAATTTGGAGATTTTCTCTTTTCCAGGATAGTGTATTGTTGGTAAATTAGACCAGAGAATATAAGCTGTGTTCCTTCCAGACCTCCCAGCCTTCTTCTCCCCAGCAAATCTCAGGTGACACTGTGTCCCACTTTAAAAAAACCCACAATCTATGTGAGTGACAACTCAATGTAGAAACTTTCAGGGCATTGAAACAAAAGAATAAGGAAAGCTCATGCTTTGGGCACTTTCAAAACCTTCAAGTTAGCAAACATCACAACTTTCCCTTCCTCAAATTCCATTTTGCTTAAAATTGTACCAAAATTAAAAAAACCACAATGAGATGATCATAATATTTGAATTAAATATTGATTAATATTGACGTTAGGAAAGAAGAGCTATATTTTATTTGCAGTAGCAAAAAACTTCAAGAAGAAGAAAAAAAGAAGATTTCCCAAAAGCATTTAAACTGCTGTTTATCTTATTGCCATGGATTAATAAACTGTGACAGTCCAAGAAAGCAAAAAACTAGCATTAAAAAAATCTGATTATTCCATGAACTTAGTTTCAATTGCTAATGGATTGTTGGTGATGAAGGAGTTTCTAAACTTATGCAAAAATGTTTAATTAACTGTAGCCTAGGATTGTGGTATATTTTCTGAAGGTTTTTTGTTTGTTTGTTTTTTGGGGTTTTTTTGGTAACTGAGTTATATATATTTTTAATAGTTCCAACAACAAGGCAAGGAATGGGTATTAAAGAATAGCTGTGACAAAGTGATCAGCTGTTGATAGGAGGAACCACAACAGATTAAGATAAAAGGACTATTAAAACACACAAAAGACCATTTAGATCTTTCCATGCTGGAACATTTTACATACCAACTATGAATTAAGTATTCTGCTGAAAGGACAGAATGAACTTGAATCTCTGTAGGATTTACTGCAGAACTTGCACTTTAAGAGGGCCATAGTAGAAATACCTTCTGTAAAGACAGTTTCCTTGATAACCTGTTGCTGCTCATGCTCCTTTTTGCATTAATGGTCAGCTACACCTGCTTTCTTCAACAGTAACTTTAAATGGACAGTAGCGCCCTACTTGCCCCTGAGTTACTGCCTGCCCAAGAATAAAATGGTTGTAACTTTGAATACCATATTTTTTCCATAACTCTTCACGAATTATCACTCAGTAAAATCTGAAATAATTTCTATCCTCTTCCTTCCTCCTCAAGACTACCCTGGAATGTTTTAAGTCCCAGTGATAATTTCATAATTGATTGTGGTGCTGTGTTGCCCCTCTAGTGGGAAGCAGAGGCTTTTGCAGGAGTAAAAATTGCACGGTTGACCCTCACTGCACAAAGTGCCCCCCTTTTCTATGGTGTTTCCTGCCGCCCTTTTCCACTGCACCCCGTGAGTTACATTAAAGCAACTTAGAAGGACTGTCTTCAAAATGAAATACTGACCAGCACCTTGATGCGCCTCCACGGTGGAGTGGGACATCACCATGTCTTTATTCCACGAAGCTTCTTCTCAAAATTTGAAACACCTCCTTCAGCTTCTTCCAAAGCACTTTTGACAAGGCATAAAGACTAAATATACTTTGACAGCAACAATAATGGGTGAATATATGTTAAGGGAGAGAACTGCAGGTGAAGACCATAAAATTCAGTCCTCTGAACTGCACAAAATGGAATTA